>AYEL01076548.1:0-45888 GCA_000484575.1 Olivierus martensii
TATATATATACATACACTAGTTATAAACCTAGTATTATAATTCCTAAAACATTGCTGCCATTCTCTCAATATGAAATCTTTTTTCAATATAAACTTAAAAAACAATCACATTTATGCAAATAATATTTCTTTCTTATTTTCAACAGGAATATATAAAAAGCTATATATACAATTTATATATAATATATGGCAGCAAATAAATACAGTATAGTTATATTAGCATATTAAAATTTAAAAAAAAAAATAAATCTGTAAATATTATAACATAATCATCATAATTATCAATATTCAAAATTTTAAAAAATGATATTAGAGCATGTTATCTATTTACTCAATTCATAACTAGAAAATCTGCCTGGCTTGAAATAGTAAACAGTAATTAGTATTTTCAGTTCAAAGTGTTGTAATCAACCCATCTCAGTTGTGTATCTCACCCCTATTCTTAGTCAGAATGGACAGGCCCATTTTAACTTTATGATGCAGGTTTAAATTGACAGACTTTATAACCAATCAACTTCCTATAACCTCGGCCCCTACAAACACCTTTTTGGGACTAACTGTACACTAATACAGATAAATAGAATATACATAAATTATATATCATATGTATATATAATTTTCAAATTAATAAAATGACTAATTATACACTTTTCATTAAGAACTATTTATGTACATCATTTTTTTTGTCAAAATCAAAACAGGTAATATATGAAAATTTTTTCTATATTTTCCTTTTTTAAAATAATAAAATATTTATAAATTAATATATGAAATGGACTAATACAGATAAGTAAACATGGTATTTCATATATTATAAAATATATTTTTAATTTTATAACCATATATTCTTTTGTTCCATTTATAATTTAACAAACTGAAGATAGTGACCTTTCTATCATTACGATACATTTTATGATTCAATTTAAGCTGCTTACTATATTTATATGAAACTATTTTTATTATTGTCTACTTATCAACAATCAAACTTAAATGAAGTAAATATTTTTAGCATACAATTTGAAGGATTATATTTTTGTCCATATAAGACTAGTCATATATGAGCTGTTTATTTTGAAAGTGGCTTAAGTCCATTTTTCAAAAAAAATCAAGTTTAACATTTATAATAGTTATAATTCTGTGTGATCTTTTCATTTTTAAACAATTTACAGACAATGTGTTCAAATTCACTAAGATTTAATAGAAAATTAGCTAGTGAATGGAATGGTAAAAAATTTATTTTGAAAGTGGCTTAAGTCCATGTTTGAAACTTAGAGTTTGCATATACATAAATGTTTCTCATTGCAATAATCAGTCTAATAATGAATTTTAAATGTCATTAGACATCATGGTTACTCTGGTGAACTGCTGAATGGGGTAAAAACCAGATATTTGTTTTGGCTTGTACATTAAAATTATCATAAATCTGCTTATGTCACAACATGGCGACAATAATAGAAATCTTTAAAATTGCAAGAAAATGAATGATTTTGTCCAATTTGTTGATCTATGTGTTATTTTAGAATTATGCGCCTGCTTTAAGTATTATTTTGTAATTACTTTCTGATAATTTTCTTTTTGAAATATAAGGTTAGTAGAAGTGACACGGATAAACTGTGTGACTTAATTGCTTAGTTTATTGACTTGAAAATGTTGCAGGGACAAAATAATTAATATATCGCTATGAATTTCTTAGGATACAAATTCGCAGAATGTTTTTTAGTTCCTAAGTTTTATAAGAATTTTTTCGAGAATTGGGAATATAAGAAGATATAAATATAATCTGACTCTATAATTTTTATTGAAAGTAATTAAATGTTCTATTTTTAGTTTTATAACATAAAATTGTATATTTTACTAATTATTAGATACTAATTATTAGGTATATATATATTAGGTACTAATTATTAGATATTATTTTAAAGCTATTATATTTCTTTTCAAGGGACTTATGCTTTTTCAAAAATTAAAAAAGTCATTTCATTAATTTTGAAAGTGGCTTAAGTCCATTTATGGCCACCAAAAATGTCCTATGTTTTAAATAATGTTTATTAAGTTGATTGCATTAGTAAATTACACATTTTTCTAAAGGCAAAAATATTATATTACCATGTTATCAGTAACCAATATTTTTAAATTGATTCAAATGCAAATCCTTAAATATCTCAATTTAAAACAAATGGACTTAAGCCATTTTCAAAATAAACAGCTCATATAAGAAATTAAATTAACACTTTACTAAAATAAATAATTTACATTAATCTAAAATATTAAAGGATTCAAAAGTATGAAAATTCATGAAAACATGCCATGCTTTAATTATAATATCTAATAATTTCTTAAAATCTCTATTTCAATTTTAATTTTAAAAAGACACTTACCTAGCCCCATTAACTCTGGTCCCATCATATGGAGAACACTGATATATATCTTTTTCATTTAATCCATTACGAAACACTCTCCAAACAAGTGGTGATAACCAAGAATAGCAAGTAAATCCTAGACATCCAGCTTGATCAACAGGCATCATACTACCAGGTCTTAAAAAATATTAAAAAAATGAAATAAAAAATTTGCTTTCAGAGTTTATAGATCAAAAAAAAAATACATGAATTAAATCATTAATCTATGTTAAATCAGTAATATTCCAATTCTAAAATATAATTTAAAATTGAACAAAAAGTATAAAGTAAATTTAAATAAAAATAAATATATTTAAAATTACAAAAAATAAGAAATCATATATCTTATTCCATTACTATTTGTTTTTTTGTATGATAATACTGATTATTTATATGGAAACGCTATATAATACTGTTTATAAAATATTAGAAATAAATAATAACTAACTATCTGTTTTTTTTTCTAATATTTTTGCTGCTATTTACTTATTTATTGAACTTTAAATATATACATATAAATAAATTATTATTATAATACAACACCAATATCAATTTAAACTGAAATTGAAACTCAAACTCATGGGAATAGAAGGCTGAACAAGGTATTAGTACAAATAGGTAGCCATTCTCGTGGGTTGTGGTAAGTTAATGCAAAGCAAGTTTACCGTACAACAGAAACGCTACTTCGCTGTAACTAATGACGTTGATTAACGTCATTAGTTACAGCAACGTAGCATTTCTCCATAAATTGCTATTCTCATTGCAGGCTGCAGCTGTTTCGAAGATGGTAGCAAAAGTGATATCCATAATTTGTTCCATCCACCAATAAGTGTTAGTCAAGGAATCAAGTTGGCTGAAAGTGAAAGCAAAAGACAACATCGTCCAAACTTTTTGACATTATTTTTTTTATTTTTGAACTGATTTCAACAAATATATTTTACTTAAAATTTAACAAATAACAAAAAATATATGTTAAATATCGAGAGTTTATTTAATTAAATAATTTCTTTACTTTTTTGTTTTTCCTTTGAAATCATATTAAACACAGAAATATTGAATATTTCATTACTAAATTTATAAATATTCAATTATATTATTACTTATACAGGGCTCGACAAACCCGGTAGCCAAGTAGCCAATTGCTACCAGAATTTCCATTTTGGCTACCGCTTACAAACAGGTGGTAGCTATTTGGCCACCGGCTAATTCAAACAGCTGATTCTAGGGACTCCGATATTGTAAAGAAGGCCGGTCAGTGGCGGATTAAGACCGGTTGAGGCCCCGGGCGCAGAAGAAAATATTGGGCCCCTAAAAAAAAGAGAGAATCGAGAGAATAAAAATATATAGTGACCATATTTTTAAATAAATAAAACATATTATGTACTATTTAAATTTTATTCCAACAAAATTTAAATATAATATAAATGTATAGAATTTTACTTGAAATTAAAATATGAAAATATTTAAATAAAGTTTTTTCTAGCTTTTAGTTTTGCAAACTTTCCAATTAGCTCTTCACAATCAATACTTTTAAGTAAATCGCTCTCTATATATAAAATAGCCAAGTTATTTAATCTTTCTTCTGACAATAAATTTCTAAGGTAATTTTTTACTCTTTTCATACAAGAAAATGAGCGTTCCCCGATGCATTTAAAATTGGCACGGTTAACAAAATTTTCATAGGGTAATTGTTTGTCATTGTATTTGGGTTTTGATCGTTAATGAAAATAAGCGAATATAAACATACTATCAGGTTTTACTATTGATTGAAAACTTGTATGTAATTATAATTGCATTAGAAAAATGTGTAAAGTTGAAGTTTTGTGGGCCCCAGAAGTCAGGGCCCCGGGCGCGCGCCCGCCGTTAAATCCGCCACTGTGTACAGTCATATTATCGTTGTGTGTGTATAATGCTGGTTATATGTCAATACTGTATTATATTCCTTATGTATTTCGAAGATTATCTGAATATTCCAAAACTCTCCTATAAGTTAACCGTGATTAATTTCATATGGCATTAAGTTTTTCTTATGATCTTCTAACCCAGGGGTTTCCAAACTTTACGCCTTGAGAGCCACATTAGGTACTTCAGAACTGATCAGTGGGCCGTAGTTAAAAAAAGAAAAAACTCTAGAACTAGATATATGAATTTTGTTGAAAGCAGATAAAAATTGATTACAGAGAATGAGATTAAATTATCGTATATTAATGACAACGAACACTCATCAAATTCTCATATTTTCATCACAAATTATAATAAAACCATTAATGTGATTGATGTAACTGAGTTAGTGTTTTTAAATTCTTTTAAACTCAGGTTCAAACTTTGAAGTGCTAATTACAAGTAGCGATTTTTCTAATGTTCATCAGATAAATTTGTCCTATTTTTGACTTGATATATTTCATTCGGGAAAAGTTTGTTCACAAAGATACGTTGTCCCAAAAATAGAGATACACAGTTCAATTGGAGGGCCGGATAAAATCATATCGCGGGTCGCATTTGGTCCGCAGGCCGTAGTTTGGAGACCCCTATTCTAACCAAGATTGGAAGAATACTTCGATACTGATTAAACGGTTATTTCATTAATTTCCAAATTATTAGTCTACCATTGATTAGAAATTAGAATCGATTTTCTAGTATATGCTGTTATAAGAAAGTAAATTTCCAGTTCATCACTGAACGGCATCTAAAAAGTAACTACAATTGTTAAAAGCTGAATCAAAAGTTATTTCCGATATCATGCGAAACTAATTGCTTGCTTGAGTTTTGAAATGCATAGTTGGTTTAATTTCATTTCATGTGCACCAGTATTTAATTTTTAATAGTTTAGAGCAGGGGTGGGCAATTATTTTCTGCCGCGGGCCGGATAAACAATCTTCAGCTGAAGCGGGCCATATGAAAATTGAAAATTACCTAAGGTCGAATTTAACCTTACGGCGCCGTAAATATGTAACTGTTAATTATTATTATGTAATTATGTAATGAAGTTATTGATAATAACATTAGCTACTCCATTACACGGGTAACATTTAACCAAATGCAACGCATTGTCAAATTCCACATTAGTATTCTTTTACATTTTATATTAATAATGCATAGTTGATTTTAAAATATAAAATGATAGCAATATATAATTTATGTAAATAAAATTTATTTAATTTTGTATCTAATTGTTCATCTATCAAGTGGAAATCTGACATAAGACGAAAAATGACTGATGATTGAATTAGTTACACATTCAATACTTCAGCTAACAGAAAACTGGTTCAAACTATTGAAAATGTTTTCTATGGAATGTTGGAAATCTGATAAAAATTTATTGTATTTAGCACTGTTCTTCATCAGTCAAAGTAGTTCCTATTTTAGTGTTTTATGGAAAGTAATTTTTCTATTATATTATGCATTAGATGTTTGTTGATATAAAAATTCAATAAAAAGTTCTGATGAATTTGTCAAATGGATTCAGTGATCTCAAAACACTCTCTTATGTTTAAATATTTTGTATTCAGTTTTGAAAAACAAAAATAAATCTATAGCATTTATCTTACTTTCAGCTACCGATGATTTACAGCAGCTCCCTAGATGAAGTAGATTTATCATACTGATGTCACGTAAGCTACTCTATACGTCATCGAAATAGGACTACAAGAATGGTGCTAATCTTAAACTTTGCGGTAAATTGCTCTGCCTCCAACATAGCTACTGCGCGGTACTAGGACCACGAGAATGGCTGCCATAGTCTTCAATTTATGATGGAGTTCACTTCCAAAAACTTCCAAAAATTTCAAATCCCACTGTTGTAAGTTAGAAATGGTCAGAAGTCAGAAATGCCCAAAATTTATGGACTTTTCACTATTAATGTTTATTAAGATACTATATATTAAATTAAAAAACAAAGAACACAAAACTACAAGAATCAGACACAAAACAAGATGGTTTCCATATATTAAACCATTGAGTCTGGGAATCAACCATTGAATCTGGGAATAAATTCTGCTATTTGTCAATTGCATTGACCAATAGCAGAATTTATTAATGATATCACTGACATAAGTATGAGTTTGTCATAAGTTGAGGTGGTTGTAAGTCAAGGATTATCTGTATACTGTTTTTATACTAATAGTAATATAAGAAGCATTGTTAAAAAAATAGTCATTTTATTATATATGTTACAGGATAAATCTGAATTCAGGAAATACTAGATTTCCTAGTCAAAACGAGAACATCCTAATGCTTATCAGATGTTCTAGTATTTCCTAGGTCGAACTCGAAATGCTGAACATTCGAGAGCATCCTAATGCTTATCAGATGTTCTAGTATTTCCTAGGTCGAACTCGAAATGCTGAACATTTATTATTCAAAGTCCAGAATTTCTACTTTTTCCTAGTCAAAACATGAAGTGGCAAACAGTTAAACAAAAAGTCTTCATTTCTCATGTATTCCCGCTCAGAGTTCAATATTTGCCAGCAGAAATTTCTTTCTTTAAATCTACAAGGATAAACAAATCTCATTGAGGAAGGCTGCAATCTGCACCAGTGGAAGTGAATAGGATTAAACCCACACTACCTGTTAACTAAACCGGCTTTCATTAGGACACTATATATTTCTTAACTCACTATATATATTTCACTATATATTGAATAGGAAATTTTAGTATTTCCTGAATTTGGGTTTGTCCTGTAACATATATAAAAAAATTTTAACTATTTAAAATTTTTTATATACTAATAGTACTAATTTTTAGACTATTTAACAAATTTGTTATTTAAATGTTTTAACAAGTGTTTTATTTAATATAACTGGATATACTTATAACAGTGATTTTTATCTTATAAACTTGTACTACTTTTCCTGTTAGAGTAATATTATGGTATATTTACATATGCTTTTAGGTATACAGGGTGATTCTGAATTCATCATCAATATTTGGTGGAGAAGTAGGAAATAGGAAAAGAAGACTATTTCACATAGGAAAGCATGGGCGCAGACGTCATATAATAGGGCAACATGAGCCCGGTTCAATGATGGAAAGAAAACATAACAAGAAAGTGGTAGGAAAAAAAAACCATTTATTTGTGTATCGTTTGTACAGACTTACAAGAGGTGCTCGAAATTCTGACCATTTGCTAGAATACATGACTCACAACGACATAGCATGGACAACTGGACTTTCTGGAATATGCCCAGCATTTCCTGGATGTTTACAGCAGCAACCGATATGCGTGCTACAAGGTCCATAGCACTGGCAACAGGGGTCTCATACACCACGTTTTTCATCGCACCCCATAAAAGAAGTCGACTGGAGATAAATCCTTGTCAAATGCCGACTGGCTGCACACTTCAAACAGCTTTGTGCGTAAATGGGAGTTGTGGAAACAAAGTGCCCCCTACGCCGCCTTGTGTTTGTCTGCACACATGCTTTTCTATGTGAAATTGTCTTTTCCTACTCTCTACCTCCCCACCAAATATTGATGAATTCAGAATCCCCCTGTATTTAGCATATCAATGAAAATACATAAATCCTTATAGTTCAAATATACTAAATGCTTTCATATTTAGATATGAATATTAGAAAAGATAATTTATGATATCAATATATACAAATCACACCATATCCTATCCTATTATTATTAAACTGAATATTTTTTTTTAACTATCACAGATAATTTGAACATTTTTTTATAGCCCTCACTTCAACCTTGAATATAGTTCAGAAGAAAATATTACTATTGTAAAAACAAAACCTCTTATATTCAAATATATTGGAATTAACTGAAATTCTAATACCATAGCTATACATAAAAGTATAGGTAGTCCTTGACTTATGATATTCCAAGCTTACAATGACTCTTAAGACATTCCAAACTTGGCTATTTTCATAGCACATTGCTAATAATAGTTTGTCTTATAAAACTGTAATAAAGCAATTGTTTACTATCTTGGGGATCCAGATTCAATTCCAGATGATTTTATAATCTTGGAGCCTGGGTTGAATTCCAGATTATTTTATAACCTTAAGTACCTGGGATCAAATCTGGACAATTATGCCATCTTAATGGATTCAGTATTCCATTGTCTATTACTACTATTAAAATTATTAGGATTATGGATCATTTTTGACTTATATTTTAGACTTACAATCGAGTTATCAAAATAAAACTCCACTGAGGATTACCTGCAATTATATTTATATTAGAATAGAATATATCAGACATTAATTTTAGATGATTATTGGATATTTTATTTAGTCTTCACATCAGACATCTCATCAAGTTGCTTAATAATGTTATTAGAGATATTTCTGTTTATAAGCTCCTATTTATAAATCAAAATTTATATTAAAATTTGAATTTATAAGCTTCTAACCCACATTTATGAAAAAATTTAATGATTAAAAACTTTCTAAGTCAAGCATCATTGCATCTTTTTGATATGAAAGCACAAAGCATGTCAACAATATCAGAAACACCACATAAGCATGTTTTAGTTAAAAATTTTAATTATGTTTAATAAATATTTATTTATAATTTGTTTTCTAATTATTAAATCATATGAAGTAATCCAGCATATCTATAAAAATAAAAGATAATGTTAGTCAGTCTATCTGTGGTAGCCAAAGTCCTTACAAAACAGGATTAGAATCAGGCATGTAAAACTCACAGCCAATGAGATACAGAGAATAGTGCTGGCCTGCAGAATCTTCTCTGAAGGCATTCATGAAGGTTACAAAGAAAAAAAGACACTGTGGAGTCCTGCAAGTCCAAAGAGTCTTCTCTTTTCTGTGGCCCTCTGAGTTGCATAACACACTGTCAAAAACACTTTTAATTATCATATATTTTATATATTTTAACTACTGTACATAATTCATAAACACAATAATATAGTAAAACCTTGTTAATTCAAATAATAAATTAAATTTTATCTATTTTTTTACTTCATTCACAGAATCCTACCTTCATTTTTTTTTTTCTAATTTTTTCTCCTATAAAACAGATATTATTTTAAAGTGTAAAATAATTGGGAATGCAACCAATTTGAACATTTAGTGGCAATCCTCTCAACTTTGATTTCTTTCTTATGCAACCCTTTCAATATGTATTGTCCATTAAATGGCCTTCAGCAAGATCTGACTTTAACACCTTGAAGGGTAATCTTGAAAACTGGATAATACCAGGGCTATACGTATAAGATAGACAAATTTCAGTTTAGGGTTTCACATTAGAAGGACTTCATGCTTTACAAAAAATATATTAAATTCATTTGAGGAAATCTCTTAAATGAGTTTCTCAGTTTAGAGATCACAATATGCATAAATCCAACTCTGAATAGTATATCTATAATAGCCATGGCAATTACAGTGCCAGATATGCATAAAATTACTTCAGATTTGGGCCTTTTGTGTTTGTGACAAAAACATATTTTTCAGAAGGTTGTTATTAAGTCCTTCTATTATCTGTAAATTTAAAGGATGGAATATCATTAAAATTTCATTAATTCTGGGATGAATCTTGAAGCCCCAAACCCCTGATGTCATCACATATGTTAGCTCAATGTTGGAATAATAAATCTTAAATTGGCCATAGTATCCCAAAAATAGCATCACCATTGAATCAATATGACATCATGGCATCATTTTGGCATAATAAGGATTAGATCACAAAAAAGCATTATATAACATTATGACATATCACAGATGAAGGTATTTGGGTAAAAATTTGAGATGGTAACAAAAAATTATCCAGACAGTTTATAAACATGTTAGGCTTAACTTATTTACAACTGGTCTCTAGCTTCTTTAAAGTAGTCTCATTGAGACTATCTAGCAATCCCAGCATATCTATCAAACTTCAAACACACCCTGGATATCTTTTTGCTATAGCATATTAAGGTGCACCTGGCAAATGAATCTCAATGCTTGTCATCTCAAAATATCACTCAAGTTTCAGTTTCATCTTTAAGAGCAAAAAGTCATAAGAGAATAAATCTGGCAAATACAAAAAGTACCAGATTGGCATGTTGTTGACTGCCAAAAACTTGTTTTCAGGATGGTATGAGTAGGACCATTGTCATAGTGAAGCAGCCAGTTGCAATTGTGTCACAGTTCTGATCTTTTGCAATGAATTTCCTTTCTCAGCTCCCTCAAAATGTCACAGTAGAAATCTAAATTGTATCTGATCACATAGCACAAATTCTCAATGTACAATCTCCTTAATGTTGAAAAAATTCATTAACATGCTTTTTGTCATACTCTTCACTTGTCATGTCTTCCTCAATCTTGGTGAATGGAGGCTCTTCAACTGTGAAGACTGTTGCTTTGTCTCTGGATCATAACTATACACCCAACTTTCATCACCTGTGATGACCTTCAAGATGAAAGTTGAGCCCTCATTTCTTGATCACAAAGCTTGAAGCAGAAGCTGAGGCAGCATTGCTTCTGTTCAGATGTCAGAAGTATGGGATGAATTTAACAGTAATGCAATGCATTTTCAAATCTTTAGTCAGGCTAGAATAACAGACTATAGAAAATTCCAGCAATGTTGCAAATATTGTGGATGGCATGGTGACTGTCCTACAAACAGTTTGTGCAATTTTGTTAACATTTTTTAGATTGTGCTAGTGATTGCCATCCCATGTGCTTGTCATTTTCAACTGACATTTAGCCATTTTTGAAGCATACATGCCACTGGAAATACTGTGAACTACCTAGAGTGTTATCACTAAAAGCCTGTCAAAGCATTTTGAGAGGCTTACTGGACATTTTCCAAGTTTGACACAAAACTTGATGCACATTTTCTGTTTGTAATGATAGGCCATTATGGGATCACTAAACAGAATGAGCACTTTGTCATAAAAATGTTTGTACACAGGTTAGTTATTTTAGACTTTAGATCAGTGTCATTTGGCACACTAATTAATGAAGATGAATCATCTCTTTTCAGATGATTCATCTTCATTAATTAGTAATTTTCTGATATACTGAGCAATCAGTATATTCCAGAAAATTTTCGATACATCTCTCAGATGACATTTTTAGGGTTCAAGAATGCATTATTTTTTATATTGAAATTAGTGACAAATTTTTCTCTGATTTAAAAGCATTTTTCAAAAATTCATCATGGTCACAAATTTGATAAAGCATATACAGGTAGTCTTCAATTTATAACGGAGTTTAAATCAAACTTCAAGGTCTTAAGTTAAAATAATCAAAAGTCAGAAATGTCCTAAATTTATAAATTGTCACTAGCATTATTATTACACAATATATTATTATAATAAACTTAACCCATAAAACTACAGGAACCAGATACAAAACGATGCATTTGATATACAGGAATACCTCGATTATCACGGTTTCGATTAGTTTAGAGCTTTTGAGCAGCATACGTTAAAATCTTAACTAAAAAAAATATTCTCAAATCTCCTTTTTTAATATGAAATATAAGGATTATTAATATATATATATATATATACAACATGAAAATATCCTAGATGTTCTTCTGAAAGACTAGCTTTATTAAAATTGAATAAATCAGCGGTTCTCAACCAGTGATACGCGTATCACTGGTTGTACGCGAGACATGAATAATAATGCGTATATAATCTTGACTTCTATTTGTATATGAAACATATTTTTGTTGGTGATACTGAAATTTTTTAATTTTGATTTTGGTGGTACGCATTTATGAATAGGTTGAGAACTGCTGAATAAATTATGTTTGGAATTTAAAATTTTTACCCGTTTAGTTTCGAATTACCAAAGTTATCTCCAAATAAGATATGTAAACGAATACTGTAATGTTAAAAGTTATATAATACTAATCATTATTAAAATGACATTTTTTTAATCGTTTCGGGAACTATAATCAATAACAAGTCGATTTGAAAAGAATTAATTGCCTAAAGTTATTATGGAGAGACGCGTAGATAAAAAAAAGTATGGCGATCAGGCGATCATATAAGCCTCCTTTTCTTCGGAAAGTACGCTAAAAACTGCCAAAACAAATCTGAATGAATTAATTAAATCAGAAATAAGCGTCGACCACAAGTGAAGGTCAGCAAAGTTTTGTTACAAGTTGAAACAGTCATCAACAAATATGTAAGTCATGATCATATTCATGGTCAACACTTCTAAAATAAAGTCACTTTCAAATAATCTATAGTATATATAGAATTTTTCTATTTGATGTAGAAATTGCTAAATGAATTTACGAAGAAAAGTTATGGATACTTAATGAAATTCCATTTCAAATAACAATTTTGTAAATTGACGTAGGAGGACGAAAATCCGGATTTATTTGATAAAATCTGGAAAATCCTTGAATTGTATTATCCCACAATGAAACCATCTGTTCACAAGCGAATGAGTCAAAATTTAACAAGTACTAACTAATGTTCCTACTCCTTTTTACAAGAATAGGGTGGATAATAAAATTTTGTTTATAGGAACCAGCTATCGAAAATCTAATTCGAATTGGAAATCCCCAAGCTTTTTAAGTGTCAAGGCCTCGGCGAACACGACTTTCTCTTTTATTTGTCTGAAATGACGTCATCTTACATAATATCAATTGTATATAATGAGAAAAGGCGCAGTCGCATAGTAGTTTTCAGATGTCATTCTAGAGGAGAAAAATGTCCTCTTCGTTATTGTTTGTTTCAATTCTTACAAGTTTTTTTCTTTTAATCGATGGTATGGTTTAAATTACTATTAACGGTGTGTTTATAATGCAGTATTTTTAATTTATTAAATTCGTGATACTTTTTAATTTTTCAGGTCAAGGATTTCTCTCCCCTGGTTACATCCATCCATCGTGTTTGGAGTGCATATGTCAGGTATGGTAATGAAATGTTCATAAAGTACATATTTTATTTTAAAAATGAGAGGGAATGCGTGACATCAGTAGCGGATCAAAATATAAAATAAAAAAAGCGGTAGGGGCATAATAACACAAAAAAATTATATTGCTATAATTTAAACGATTGCTGCATGTTCGTTTTTCTCCCAACAACAAGAGGAACACGTGTACCGGTCGCTTACTCTGAATCCGTCTATTCCAGCGGTCTCAAACTCATTCTTCTTCAAAGAGATCCACTTTAGACACCTTCGGTTGGTTGGATGGCCACATTTATAATTAATGCGTTAAGGGAAAATTTTTCATGAAATTAATATGTTATTTTATCTGAAAGATTATTAGTTAATATTCCGGAATTCATGTTCAAAATTATAGTCATTTTATACACGATAGAATTTTTTCAATACAAAACTTTCATTCGCTTGGCAGTAGCAGATTTTTGCATTAAGGGGCCCTATTAAAATAAATCTTAAAAAATCAATTTTTAGAAAAATATAAGCGTGTAACAAACTCGAGCAAATAATAATTTAGCATTGCTCAATAAAAGCTTTAATCACGATAGCACTACAAACTACATTTAACATTAATTTACACAAAATATAACGTATTTTCTGCTTTTAGATGCAACATATTTTAATAATGTTTCAAATCCAGATTTTGTATCACTTCATTTTTTAATAAACATTGATAAATATTGCAAATGCTTCTGCCCAACAGACGAACCTTGATTCATATACAGGTATGTCTCAAGAACAAATGAGAAAATGTTGAACACCCTCATTAAATTTTACTTTGATATGTGATATATCGATATGTTATCTTTCTTTGATTCAAAGATTCTTCGATTTTTATTACATTATTTACTTAAGTACGATTGTATTCACAGTTTGTTATAAAACTCTCTGGTTAATTATATAGATATTCTTAGATTCAGAAACGTTGGTGTATAAATCTTAATTTTTTGATACGATTTTAAACATGTATAATAAAATAAGGGCCGCTGGATTGAGGGACCCGAGGCGGCCGTCTCCCTATACGAAAATCCGCCGCTGTTCTCTTCTAATTTATTATTTTTTTAATAAAATTGAATTGAAATTTAGTAACTTTCAAATATTTCATGAAAAACTGTTGCGATTTTTCTGAATATCATATGCTCTTGCAATAAAAATAAATTCGACGCGGGCGAGAGTTTGAGACATTGTTCTCTACATAGAATAAATGTTAAGTTTGAATCATCATTTGAAATTGCCCTATATAATTTCTCATGAAAACTAGATAATTATTATTAAAAATGCAAACTTTTTGAAAGTTTTATCTGGCGATTCTGAATTCACCCAATTATCTTGAACATAGCGAATTAAGACATTTAAAATGTTTTTTATTATACAGTATTTAAAAACTTTAATTTATTAAAAATATACCCTAAGTAATTATGCATATCAAACTGCAATACAACTGTCAAATGTTGCATTTTTATATTTTAATAAATATCAAAACTAATTTTGATTACTAGAGCAATTTTATAGTAAAATTAACGTTAATTCATAAGGCATAATTTTACAAATTCTCATTTTCAGGCAAGTTCTGGATGCAGTAACACGGAGTGTCACAGTAACGGACCAACCCTTTATTACTGTGGACCTTTTCATATTTCCTATTCATATTGGGTAGACGGAGGAAGCCCGGGTGCTGATATCAATAATCCTTTAGGTAACACAGTCTTCTTAGTGTTTCTTTTTAAGATAAAATTTTATCATCAATATTTTATTTTTTATATATATATTTTTAAATTTTAAGATTTCGAGGTGTGCCTCAATGACAGATCATGCGCGGAAAGTGCAGTCAGAGGTTATATGCAGAAATGGGGTCACGACTGTGACTACAACAGCGTAATTGACTGTTACGACTATGCAAGAATACACAAATCAGGACCTTACGGTTGCAACGGAACTTGGGTGACAAGTACAGATTATTGGAAGACATTCTTAAACTGTTACGATAGCCAGTTTTCTTAAAATCATTCAAATCCGAATCTTTAATAAAATGCTGTTGTGCAACATTTATTTAATAATGCATGAGACGCGAAATTAATGTTTCTCTCCTCATAGATAGGCTTGAAATCACGATGTGTCAAGTTTGGGACAGGTGCTTGTTCTGTAATTTATCACGTTTTTAGCAGGTGAAAGTTGTTTCCTGTTTTCATTACCAAGCATGGCCTTTTAATAATTTTCAAGAAAAAAATTAGATTCATAATTATATATCATTACAAGACAAACTGCTATAAGAGTTTCTTTTTTATTAATCTACAAAATACCAAAACAATTCACCTGTATTTCATTCAACAGATGGTTGATGGAACATAAAAATTATGATTTCATGATTGTGATATCAGAATGTTTAATTCAGGAATCCCAACAGTCCACAATTATCAACTGGATCCTTTATCTTTATAGTTTTAAGAAAAAATATTTTGAACGGATGTTTTCATGTAATTACATATAACTTTGCAATAAAATAGTTTATCATAAAATATATGTGGTATATCTGTAAGACACTGATGCTCGATATTGGAATGGCTAATATGGAAAGTTGGAATTCCATATGAAAATGTCTTTTAATATGATATTTGACTCACTTTTGACTAAATTTACCTAATTTACATATCCATACCACCCATACCGCCCATTCCACCCATACCTCCCATGCCCATGGGACTTTTTTCTTCTTTGGGTAATTCTACTATTACTGCTTCAGCTGTTGTTAGAAGAGAAGCCACACCAGCAGCATCCATAAGAGCTGTTCGGACCACCTAAAAAGAAATGAATTAGAAAAAAATTTTGGATTACTTACAACACAAGTTTTTTATAAATATACTGAACTTACTTTTGTTGGATCTATTATTCCAGCTTCCATCATATTGACATACTGACATGTCATTGCATCATAACCTATTTCTGGTTTAGAATCTAAAATTTTTTGTACCACCACAGAAGCATCTATACCTGCATTTTTAACTATCTGCATGCATGGCATTTTAGCTGCCTTTTTAATTATTTCAATACCTGAAAAAAGGATAATATTCTGAGCAGTTTATCTTTAATTTGTTTGTTTCTTTTAAAGTATATCATTGTGAAACAATTTTAAATAATATTTTAAATTTAAAAATTCCATACCTATTTTTTGATCTTCATTTTCAGGAACCAATGTCTCTAATGAAGGCAAGCATCTCAAGAGAGCAACTCCACCACCAGAAACAATACCTTCTTCCACAGCAGCCCTGGTAGCATTAAGTGCATCATTAACTCTGTCTTTTTTCTCACTCATTTCTACTTCGCTTGTACCTCCAATCTACATTAAATTCATTATTTTCAGATTATAAAACATTAATTTGAATCAAATCATTTCATAAATACCTTCAAGACTGCAACACCATTTGCTAATTTTGCAAGTCGTTCACTTAATTTTTCCTTCTCATATTCAGAATTAGATATTTCTCTTTCATCTTTAATCTGTTCTATTCTTTGCTTAATTTGTTTTGGATCTCCTTTTCCCTATAAAAATTATTATAAAACACGTGTGTGTTAAATGTATTGAATGCTGTGTGCTTTAAATGTAAAGAAAGTTATAAATTTAAATATAAACTTACTTTTAATAGAATAGTATCATCCTTGGTGATCATTACTTCACCAACTTCTCCAAAATCATCCATACTGATATCCTCTAATTTAACAAAATTCCCATCATCTCCAAATACTATTCCTCCTGTAGCTATGGCCATATCCTGTAGAGTATTTTTACGATTGTCACCAAATCCAGGAGCCTTCACTGCAGCTACTTGTAATCCAATTTTCAACCTGAATAAACAAAGAATTGTTATTTTTGCTCACTCACCTGTATAACATTTATTTATAAATAATACCTGTTAAGAACTAATGTAGTTAAAGCTTCACCATCTATATCTTCAGCAATAAGAACTAAAGGTTTTTTCACCCTATTTGCAAGCTCTAATGCTGGAATGATGGACTGGATATTAGAAATTTTTTTCTCACTCAGAAGCAAAAGAGCATCTTGGAATTCAACTTTTGCACCTATTTTAAATCAAAAATTATAAAAATAAATCAAATTTAAAATAATATAAATTAAGGAAAGAAGTCAAAAACAAAATTATACCTTTAGCTGTATTGATAAAATATGGAGAAATGTAGCCTCTGTCAAATTTCATTCCTTCAATCACTTCAAGTTCATCATGTAGAGTTTTTCCATCCTAAATTTATTTAAAATAAACAATAATTTATTTCAAATATGTAAAAAAAAAAAAAAAAAAAAAAAAAAAAAAAAAAAAAAAAAAAAAAAAAAAAAAAAAAAAAAAAAAAAAAAAAAAAAAAAAAAAAAACAACACAATTATACAAACCTTTACTGTTATGACACCTTCACTGCCAACTTTTTTCATTGCACTAGATATGAGATCACCGACATTTTTATCACCATTAGCAGATATAGTAGCTACCTGAAAACATTTCACTCCTGTATATTATCACAGTAATGCCTGTTTGTATCACTATGAGCTATTCTACTAATCTATCAAAATGTATGTTAAATGAATTTTTAGAAAGCTTATGCTTGAGATTCATGTAAGTACAGCAATACCTCGCATAGTCTGGTTAATTGGTTCCTCTTTCTGACCAGATTGTTCGAGGTACGTAACCTATGGGAAAAATTATAATTGGTTCCAAGAAATTTCGATTTGCTCCATATGTTTTTTTTTTTTAATCAAATTCTTACATTAATAATTATTTCATATGCATTAAACATTAAAAAATTTTATAAAGATTTATAATAGGGAGAAGGGGACAGAAAATGGATCCAAACAGATAAAGAGAGTTCGCACAGCAGTTGAATGCATTCGATTTCTCCAAGTCGGCCGCTGGGCACCATTACAAATCCAGAGCGGTGCTCTGCATAAAGATGGATTCCCACTTCAACTGGGCCGCCACGGGCTGATAAGTCGCAAATGCCGATATGCCCGTATTCATTTCCATTCAATGATTCAATTAAGCGTTTGCAGTAAACAACTGATGACATTGCAATTGAAAGGCAGGCACTATAACAAACGTTGTTCAGATAAATTTTGGCAACACTGGAGCAGCTGCCTGCCTGTCTCAGCTCGTCCTATATAGGTAGTAAGTAGCAAGCACACTTACATTTCATATTTATTCTAAAAAATAAATTAAATTGGAAATTTTTTATTAGCAATTACAATCCGGACTATTTGAAACCGGACTATGTGAGGTATTGCTGTATCAGTTTTCAAATATTTAGCCTTTTCTGAAAGAATATTTTAAAATATTTAAGAATACACTTATGCTATATTACTGTTAGAAGTAGTCTATATTTTTGTTTTATAAAAATTTACATAATTTATGATCAAAAATTATTAACAAATACATTATGTATATTTTTATGATGCCAACCAATTTATTTAAAGAAAAACAAGGAGCTATGGCTTGTATTTTTTATTTTTAAAAAATGCATATCAAAAAATTTATAAATTTGGATCTAGATATATGTGAAATACATATGTACTTCACAAATATAATCCACAAACTATTATCATGCTAAATTATGATGGTCATTTAAAGTGTTTTTTCATAATTTTTCATTATATTAAGTTTAGCAGCCATGATCATAATGTCACAAATTTGAAGACCCTTCTCTTCTATTTAAAAAACACACTCCGATTTTACACACAAAATACATATAATAGAAAATAGGAATTACTTTACATTATACATATTGTTTAATTCTTAAAATAAGCTTTCAGACAACTGGATTAAATGGCTTAGAACTAGGTAAATGTCATACATTTTATAATGGATGTATTTCCAAATATATAATATACATTACAGTTTTTATCTTTTAAGCAATAAACAAATATTTTATTTTATAAAAAAAAAATTTTTTTAGAGATGTAAAACTAATTTTTACAGTATGATAAATGATAGTCATGCAAATTATTATATCATCGCAAACCTATACCACTAACAGCATAATGTAGATTATGAATGCTCTCTCATGCGAATTATTATTAATATTAACACAGATAGTTAATTAAAAAACAGCAACAAAAAGTTTTTAATACCAACCTGAGCAATTTCTTCTGGTGTTGTTACAGGTTTTGATAAAGATTTTAATTGTTCAACTATTTTCTCTACAGCCATCATTACACCTTTAATTTAATAATATGATTATGTACTGTTCTTCACTATTAATGGCTAAAATTGATGAAACCTCACCTTTACGGATTTCAATTGGATTGGCACCTTTACTAATTTTCTCAAATCCTTCCCTAGCAATAGCTCTAGCTAATACTGTGGCAGCAGTGGTACCATCACCTGCCTCTTCATTTGTATTATTGGCTACATCCTGTACAAGTTTAGCTCCAACATTCTGGAATTTTTCCTTTAATTCAATGGCTTTAGCCACTGTTACTCCATCTTTTGTGATTTTTGGAGATCCCCAAGACTGTTCAATGACAACATTTCGTCCCTAAAATTCAATTTAATTAATTTTATTATTCTCAAAATATAAATTATACAAATATTCTATTTTTTATCCCTAAAAATTTTGCAATAAACCAATCAAAGAACCTTGAATTATCAATTACCATATTTTCTCACATAATTCATGCATTTTTTTTACAATAATTTTGTAATCTAAATAAAGGGTGTGTGATTTAAGTGAGAAAAGGATTATATGTTTTACAAAAAGTTAAATCATGATAACCAAATGCTTTTTCTTATCAGTTGCTTTTTATTTACTAACTTATGCATTTTTAAATACTAACTTAAAGTGATTTAATATTCATTATTGCTTTCTTCTTCAGAATTATAATTCACTTTCTTCATCCATAGTTTCTTCTGTGCACTCAAGGTGCACAGAAGAAACAAATGCATTTTTAAATACTAACTTAAAGTGATTTAATATACATTATTGCTTTCTTCTTCAGAACTATAATTCACTTTCTTCATCCATAGTTTCTTCTGTGCACTCAAGGTGCACAGAAGAAACTATTCATGCAATAAGAATAGTTTCTTCTTATAAGAATAGCATGATAACAATTGCTATTCTTAAATAAAATAGCAATCGTTCAGTTGCCTCTTTTATTTAAGAAAATCCTAAGTCTACATATTATAATTCAACATGATAGTAAGGCTCTTCAAATATCAAGATAACAGTACTTGCTAATTCACAGAACAAAATTTTACAAAATACAGTATTAAATGAACAAAATATTCAAAGATATCCATATTTTTGAAATTTTATGGTAAAAATTCAGGTGTATGAATTATGCAATGGCATGAATTATGTGAGTAAATATGATATTGTGTTAAAAAAATATCTTCAAGAATATATCTATTCTAAAACCTTCATTTTATTTCAATATTTTTACAAATAGTATGATAAAAAAAAGTTAAAGTTTACAAAGTAATTTGTCAAATGTACTCTCTCTTCTCTTTTAATAATAAAGATGAAAATGAGAATGATTTTCTTTATGATTACATCAAATGCTCCAGGTCTGAGTCATTACAAAACAATTGGACCATAAATCATGATTATTTCTAATACAACAATATTAATTCAATGAAAGATTAAAGAATCCATTGACAAAATCACATATGAATCATATTTAACAATAAAACTAATTCTAACACATGAGAAAACTAAATAGAATAATAAAATGCCTTTTCCAAAGATGCATGAACTATCAAAGGCTTTAAAAAACTTTTAGATACTGCAAATGATTTTGAACTTATACAAGAAATTGTAAGATTAAAGAATCCATTGACAAAATCACATATGAATCATATTTAATAATACATAAAACTAATTCTAACACATGGGAAACTAAATAGAATAATAAAATGCCTTTTCCAAAGATGCATGAACTAGCAAAGGCTTTAAAAAACTTTTAGATACTGCAAATGATTTTGAACTTATACAAGAAATTGTTTACTTTATAATGTATGTAATTTAGTTTGAAATGCCAATATGATAATTTATAATTTAAACAAGAAAAACAAACTTTTGTTTCAAAAGAAGAATCTTCATTTCATAGTTAATAATTTTGATACCAAATATTTTAAAAATTATTCAATATAATGTCTAAATTTTGTTATTAAACTAACAAATGTTTTTAAAAAATAGAAGTTTGATACCAAATATTTTTAAATTATTCAATATAATGTCTAAATTTTGTTATTAAACTAACAAATGTTTTTAAAAAATTAAAAAGCAATATTTCTAGATCTTGTTAATCTGATTTCAAATTTTATGAATATTTAAACTTATACAGATTATTAATTAAAATTAACGACATAATATACCTTAGGTCCCATAGTCACAGCTACAGCATCAGCCAGAACATCAACTCCTTGTAGCATCACAGCACGAACATCAGGTCCGAATTTAATGTCTTTAGCATAATATCTCTTTAGAGCAGGAGTTAAGCGACGTAGGACGCTACAACGCAAAACTGATGGCAGGTGCAACATCTCTATTATTTAATTAATAGAAAAAATCTATTGAATGTGACGACGATTAAACTGAAAAATTTGTCATTACGATAACATATACTAGCTTTATTTATTTACTAAACATTTTATACATTAAGTGAATTCTTCAGATTTAAATAAAGATTATATTGAGAAAATTAATAAATATAAAGTTAAACTTACTTAGATGAACGATCACTTCCTAAGAGACAAATGAGTGTAAAGAGGGGAACACGTGGGGTCTCGAAGGCGATAACAGGGACCCGGATCCTGAATAAAGATTTCACTTAATTATTAGTACCAATTTTATATGAAATTTTGCCAACTTTAAATTATTTCTGAGAATGAAATTAATTCAAAAATTTTATAATTTATCATCATATCTAGATTTAATGATAATTATAATTATGAAAATTTCTTTGGACAAGGTTAAAGTTTAATTATGCCAGTTTCGTGGCACATTTCTTTCTAGACTTTTCCACGTGGATGATGCAATTGTTTAGCATATCCAGAATGTAGTTAATTTTATAAATATTAACAATTTGATTTTCGAATTTTTATAATAAGTAAATATAATTTTATTTAAAAATTCACTCAGAACCGGTAACGTTGACTTAATGAGATTACGTTTGTTCAACTCCCTCATAGAGGAACGTTCTAGAAAGCGGAAATACGAAATATGGATCGCCAATTGCACAATGTGCAAAGAAATTCTTAAAATAATTGTTTAATTTGTAATTAACATAAAAATTATTATTAAATATTATTCTTTAATCTGTTTAATATAGATTTTAACATTTATAAATAATTACTAATGTATATATTGCTAATTTTATTTTGTATTACGTCACAGTTTGAATTGTTCAGTCAGCCATTAAGGTACGTCATTAGCGGCGGGGAACACGTGAAAGGTGAATCGAAGTCGTGGTGTTAGCAGCCTATTGTAGGCATTAATTTTTATTAAAACGAGTTTTTGTTGCTGCTTGAAGGAAGAATATTTATAAACAACTATGGTAAGTATAGATCAGTTGTGTGTATGATTTCGACCGATCCATTTCGTTAATAAAGCGTTAGGAAAGTTACGATAGAAAGCATGGAGACTTGGATGGTGAGATGGTTTTTGGGCTTTGATTATTTATATTTGCTTAGTTTGAATTATCCGAATATTTGAATAGTATATTAAATCTGTTGAATACATAAAGTTATAACCAGACGGATTAACATAGTTTTATATATGTAAGAAAGGATAAGTTGTGCTTTTGTTTCTTTACGAAATAAAGCATCCCTTAAAATTTTGTGCCTTCAAATAGCACAATAATAATAATATATTGAAGAGTGTATAGTATTAATCAATTAAATTGTTTATTTACCACCAATAAAGTAATTAAAAATGATATTTAATTCATTATCAATGTTTAAATTTTCATATTGAAATTTCTAAATTTGATTGTTTTGGAATATTTTGTGCCCCCTATTAATAATTTTTAAAACTTGGAAATCACATACCTAGGTCTCAGCTCTATAAAACATCTGAGGGCTCAGTGCTTTTTTTTTTTTTTTTTTTTTCAATAAACCTAGGTCTCAGCTCTATAAAACATCTGAGGGCTCAGTGCTTTTTTTTTTTTTTTAATTCAATAAACTGAATGAAACTAGCATTATGTATGTATAGTTTTGTAATTGAAGATTTATTTTTGTAGGCTGGATTAGGAAGACGTCTTGTCCCACTTTTGGATCGCATTCTAGTAGAAAGATTTGTACCTGAATCTAGGACCAAAGGAGGAATTATGATTCCTGAAAAGGCACAAGCTAAGGTTCAAAGTGCAACTGTAGTAGCAGTTGGGCCAGGAGCCAGAACAGAGGTTTATACTTTTTTAATTTTTAAAATTGGAGTAAATAGAGTTTAAGACAAATCATTATTTTTTTTTTAGCGTGGAGACATAGTTCCGCCCAGTGTCAAAGAAGGTGATAGAGTACTCTTACCTGAATATGGTGGCACCAAAATAGAAATTGATGACAAGGTAAGAGTCTAAAAATTGACTCTACAATCACATAAACATATATTTTTAATGAAGTTTTGTTTTGTTTTTATTTTAGGAATATTATATCTTCAGAGATGGTGACATTCTAGGTAAATGGTCAAGTTAAAAGCCAACTGATAGAGGTTAAAGATTCATCATATTGAAATGGCAAAGAACTAGACTCATTTTAATTGTGAAAAAATTTTATAAATGCAATTTTTTTTTTTTTCAGTTTATTTTGTAATAGATTTAGTAATGTTTACTGTTACATTTGATTCATGTTCATAATAGTATATGTAAAGGAGGATAGTACCTAAGAAGAAAAAAATAAATACTTAAAAATTTATATAAATTTTGTAGTTTTATTGTAACATATGCACATTTTCTAAAATGTTTTACAAGAATCTTGATCTAATATACATTGACATTAAGAATTGCCAAAAATTTCTTGAAGAGACTAGAATTATATTTTTGGCTTTTTCTATGCTATGTAATTTTTAAAATAAAGAGAATTGCATTCAAAATAAGATGTTGCTTTCAGATAAATATTTTTTAGCATAAATTTGAATAATTGTTTATATATATATATATATATAAACAAACAATTATACAAGAAAGCATAAATGTTGTATTGTTTTAATTCTTGAAATTTAGATGGTCATTATGCATGTAATTTAAATTTTCACCAATTATTAAATTGTGAAGTAAGGGAGTCAGTTGATCAGTTTACACACAAGTGTATATGATATTTCTTCCCTTATTAGTCTTAGTCAGTAAGGTTCTACTATAATATTAAATTTTGTATGGAGTAATTTTGTGAAAAACTAATTTCTTGAATACATTTCACTTTATTAATCTAAAGCATCCTCAACTTATTAACCTAAGCTTAGAAGGTAAATCTTAAATGACAAAAGTAAAATTATTCTAAAAATTAGAATATGTTAGATTTTATTCAGATAATTTAATACTTTATTTCTAATTTATTTTAATAATATAATATTGAACCAAATATGCAGTTTTCATTAATATAAATATTTTCTGAGAGTTCTTTAAATTTAAAAAATTTCATTTAATTTTATTACTTTAAAGATTTATTGATTATGAAACAATAAAAGAAGCAGAACTTGCCATGCGTGAATTAGATGGCAAACCACCATATAATCTTCAGGTTATTTTTGCAAAGTCTGGGAAAGAAAAAGAAGATCAACTTATAATGAAAGAGGTAGTAAAGTTTTTTAAAATAAATTCAAAAATGTTTCATAGAATATAAGTTTACACAGCACTACTAGCAAGTTTTACGAGACTTTTATTCTGGTATATTGTTTTCGGACTAAGTATTAGTCCCTCTTCAGTACCATTGTCATACAGAACTAATATTCTAAATGGAACAACATAAATAGAACAACGTAATTCTAAAAATCAAAATTATACAACGTCTATCAGTTCTAGAACATCAAAAGTAATTTTTAAAATATTATATATGTCATATACATATAAATCTATAATATGATAAATAAAAATAAAATTATAACATTAGATCAACATAACAATAAATATATATACATATAAAAAATAGTTTAGATTTAACATAAGAGTGAAACTCCAACAACAATCGTATATAGCATATTAATGAGTCAATGTTTGCTATAGTATAAACCATGGCCTTCTCCCATCTTTGCTATACCAACTTATATAATAACAACGGACAAAAACGAGGAATCAAATGAACAGAAACAGGATGAAAAAGAAACAGAAGAAAATGAGACAAGAAAAAAGAGCGATCAGAAAAACCTGAAAAAGGAGACAATGTCGGCAATCAACAAGAACAACTGGACATGGAAGAAAATAATTCTTATTGAAAAACTTCTTACTTTAGATATTAAATAAAAGCAAACAATAAGCCACATAAGTAAGATAAATCATATATTCAAAAACGTTTTCAGCTATCCACTTAGACTGCTAGATAGCAAGTTGATTTTCCAAAAGATATCGCCTTATGGCCACTAAATAAATCGGACAAAATGGCAAATTATTTCTTAACAAAACTATGTAATATCAGAGATATCTTTAAAAGTTGAATACAGGAACAGAGGGGAAAAAACCTACTATAGAAATATTTCAAATAATCATTTTTATTGTTTAAAAGCTAACGGTACAAAGAATACTATGAATGGCTAATATTTTTTGAAATAAGTAAATGCATTTATTGTTATGTTTGAAACTTTTTATGCTTTTTTTTACAAAATTCGTAACAGTTTACAATGACTGGAAAAAATTTAAATCAGACTTTAAAAGAATATTTTTCTTCATTGTTAACGCTCAACAAGAGATGATCAGTAACTGAGTGCATTGATTTTCAATTAGCTAAACAAATACACACTGAGCAAAAATATTGGCAACAAGTTTTAAAAAGAATCGTTGCCACAGAAAAGTTATTAGCTAGTTTGTTTTATTAATTTAGAGTTTCGAGAACATAGAGAAAGTTAGGTTGGTTAAACTGTCAATCGCACGAAGAATATACTGTATCTGAAGGCTGCCACTTATAGAGCCCATCACAGGTTAGCCAACACCAACAATGGGTCAACTGAATAGTTGAAGGATAGGGTTTGTGGTAGATGGATTATTATGGAGGTTACCTGTAGTCCTCTCACAATTGCTTTACAGGTTCATGCAAAAAAAAATTATCAAACTCTGGGTGTGTTCCTGAAAGAATGGTCCCCGCACCCACGTGTTGGCAATGTGATTTAAAGAGATGAGGAATAAGATGAACAATAATTTATTTAATTAATAGTTCACTAAAGAGCACAAACTAGCAGTACAATTAACCAACACTTTATTATACAAACAGAAACGCTTTCGGTACACAAGGTACCATCATCAGTTGCACCAAAATATTCAGAACATTAGGATTACAAGTTATTCTAGAACAGAACACAAAATGGAACAGAGTTTCAAAAAATTGGGATTTAAATAAGCATAACAAAAATTAATATTATTATACAAAATATTTTCCAAATTGGGATATTAGGTTTTATTAATCATCTAACGGGAGGAGAGAGCATTACTAAGGTTAAACATTTTTTTTAACAGCATACCTCCACGCTGTGCTTAGCCCGTCTGCTTGTCTGATGTTAATGACTAACGTGTTTAGCGTAACTACAGAATTTGTTAAAACAATCATTCAGAATTTTATATATAGTAGGATTTTCTAATCTCTCAATTTTTTTTGGAATGCTTTATTTTCAAAACTATTTATGTATTTATGTAGTATTATATATTTTGATGTCATATATTCTATAAATGATGCTATTCAGCAATGGTTATTGTGAATAATACTAAATTTTGTCCCAATAACACTACATAAATTATACCAATTGGAAAAGTTCAGCCAAATGTCTGAGTGGGAAAGTGATTTTTTGACATCTTGGAGGATTTGGGCCTGCCCATTGAACTCCATCCTTTAATCTTCTGGATGATCCCATCATGAATGTTGGTCAGTCTGTGATAGATTATAAAAGTGGCTATTGCAAGATAAAATATATAATATTTTGCCTTAAAAAATAACCAACCAAATGGAAATGTTTTCATAATGGATTTAATTCTATTTTGCAAACCAAATTAATCCCTGGCATTGTTACACAAGGGGTAAATTTAATTTGTAAATATTCTCCTAATTTTCAATTAGAATATATTTTATTTTTCTTAACTAATATAAATTTTATTCCTAGGATAAAGATATGGAAGACTGCAGACATAGTAAGTATTAATATACTGTATTCACAGAAATATGTAAAAATCTGTAAATGGATTTATATCAATATGGGGCTGTTTGTTGAATCTTTGACTATATTTTCACTACAGTATTGTTTCTTATACAAAACTAACATATTTAGTAGTAACTTTATTATAAAACATGATTATATATAGACTTGCAAAAAATGAATGCAGATTTGTTATAGGCATATGAAGCAATGTCTTAAATTCCCTCAGTTGTTCTTACTGTTGATGGATATGTCAAAGGCATCTTCATAGACTACTAAACAAAGGAAACAGCAAAACTGGTCAGATATATGTGTTTTTAAGAATGATGTTATTGGCCCCAGATTCTTGAAACTGTGTGTTTTAATGATGAAATTTTAATCATTTGTATATTTGCTGAAAGTTTTGTTTTCAGTTTTGCAGTTCTTGCTCTAATTTTAGGGGAAGTATTTTTTATTTTTTGCAAGATTTGAGATTACTTGCCACAACTTTTTGCAGCACTGCACTTACATATCCCATCCAAATACAATTATGTGGTGACAAATTATGCTACACAATGATTTGATCTCAGTACATTGCACACTCAGATGCAAAAACTTAAATCTCGAATCCTGTCTCTTTTTTTCAACAGAGAGTATTCCATTTGCCGGTTTAACCCCTTTTGTCAACCATCTGGTTGATCCCATCATGGATGTTAGTCTGCCCATGATAGGTTCTACAAGTGGCTGGCAAATCACAAACAATATATTTGGCTGCCATCAAATACAGGTTATTCCTGAAAGGTTATCCACATTTAAATTACAGATGTTACTTACCACAACAAATGCAAAAAGTTCTTATAAACATTGATCCAGAAATTTTTTCTTTTTGAGATAATAGAGTATAAAAGCACACAATTTAATAGACTTTTATCATTTTCAATTGACTATAACAAAATGGACTGTACATAATCAGAGTACTGGAAGTTTGTGTATGGTTGGAAAAAACCCATGATTTACTCTTTGCAGGAATTATATATACAGCCTATATTTTTATATTCATATTGTCATCTGAAAAATATATCAAGAATCCATTATTTATAGCTGTTTTCAAACTTAAGAAATTAACTATATGCTTATTATTTTTGAAATAATTCATTAATATACTGTACATGTCCTTAAAATTACATGGATCATGATATATTCATTTCAAATATTTTTTTTATAATAGTGGCTGGATCATTATCATTGTTAAAAGTTTTGGAATTTACTGAGAAAATTGTATAATCTACTGATTTATTTTAAAGCAATAGTTTTCAAACTTTGTACCACTTCTTTTTTCATAAAAAAACTGGTATGCCCTTATTTTCATAGCAGTCTAATTTTATAAACACTACTTACACTTTAATACTACAAAACAATATGCCATATTTTGTAAAAAAGTTCTTTTACATAAAAAATATATATTTATTATGATGTAATAATTTTTAATACAATTAAAACAAATAAAAAAAAAATAGAATCCATGTTTAATACAATATAATATATAATATGATAGGTGGACTTGTGTTGATTTGTAAGAATTTGGTCATTGAAGACATTGTTGCTCGGAATTCTTTTTCAATCACTAAATGAGATTTGATATTTTGTTTCTAAAACAGCTACGATAGAAAGTTTCTGGGTATGTGGATATATACATATACTTTTATTAATTTTTTTTCTGTCTGTCTCAAAAATGATATTTTTGTTAATTCTTGCACATGCTCTTGCAATAGACTAGCATCTCACAGTTTGGAAAACTGCTTTAAAGAATTGGTTAAAATGCATCAATGATATTTTTATTCATGATAAAAATATGAAATTGACTACTAAATAAGATTAAACATTTCTAAAATAAACAAGAATTAATTTTTTCTGAAATATAAGCTAACTTATACAATATAATGAAAAAAATTACTGCATATATAGTGTGAATAATGATTTGGAGTTATGTGAGAAATAGTATGATTTTGATTTTTCCATAAAAGTTATCTTTTCTACTGATATTATATAAATCATCATAATATCATAAATCAAAATTCTAGGTTAAAAGTGCAGAGAAAAAAAATTACAAAATAGGCCCCATTTTTGGAAAAATTTTAAGATTTGATATTACAGTAGACTACCAATTACCTAGATTGCAAATTAACAGGGTAATTTAAGTCCAGAAATTATGACTAATTATCATTTTTTTTTTTTCATCTTAGATGTGTTATTGAAAGATTTTTAAATGCCCCAAATTAATTTCATTATTATATCTTAAATGATTGGCAATAAAAATTAGTATCAAAATGATAAATATTGCAATAATTCCATGTTGCAAATAAACTGATGATTTGTTTTCTTTTTAAATAAATTATAGAACATTTGGATATATGTATGTATAAATTTATTATTTTAATATACATGTTATCCATAATTCAAATATTTTTGGATATTTTGCAGATTATTTGGGATAATTCATTTTGCAATTACTCCAATTAACCCTTTACATCCCAAAGTATCAAATAAGATACACTTAAGTTATTATTTTTCCTATCCACTAGAAGATGGATTTTTACTTTTATTGACATTTTTACTGAAAACAGATCATTTGGGCATTATAGGGTTAATCAGAAGTCTACTGTATTTCATTTTTTTCTAATCATGTTATAGCTGATAGTACTTGATTGAAATTTAAGGCTCAAAAAAATGAGATGATTTGATTAGAAAATGTTAATTTATTTACATATTGCATATAATGTGTTCTGATGCAATTTTAATTTCTCGGAAAATACATCTTGAACCCTGAATATTTGGCAAGATTATTCAGATTCAAGTTGGATATAGATAGTGCAATAGAAAAATTCTGTCTAGAAAAATTTTGGAAATTATAGCAAAAAACTTATTTTTTAATTTTTAAAAGATTTGATAAGATTTTTATTTTCAAATTTACTTGCTGTTGGATTCAAGATAAATTAGGAAAGATTTGAATCCAGGCCAATTGAAAATGATAATCTGAAGATGAGACAAAATGAAATTTTTTCCCCTTAGTAACGTATTGAATGGCATATGATTTAAAGGATTTTTTCTATACAGATGGATATAAATTTTTAAAATATCATCAGATTTAAAATTCAAAATGATGATTTTATTTTATTCCTGTTATATACAGAATTAATCCACAGCCTAATTATATATTTTTTAATAATTTCTTTCTACTAAGTCTATATTTAAGACTCAAACTGCAAACTTAGAAGTGTTGTAGATTGAGTTTTATTGTTCATCATTATGGCCAGTGAGCTGGGTTCAATTTTCCTGAAAAAATTCTGTTGTTGAACTTGAATTAATATCAAATTCAAGTGGAAAATGATGGATTCAACATTTGCTGATAGAAAAAGACAATAGTCTACCAGAGATTTTAATTTCAATTTAAAATGTCAGATGAAATTTTAAATATTTTAATATATTTAAAATTTCATTCGATATTTTAAATTGGGAGGAATTAAAACTTTTGGTAGACTATTATCATTTTGTATTAGTAAATGTTGAATCCATCATTTTCCACTTAAATTTGATATTAATTCAGGAAAAAGTTTTAAAAAAGTATTGATACTAAAAATACTTTTTTAAACTTTTTCCTTCAAAATTTATGGGCTTTAAATATGAAAATATAATAAAGTAGATTTATTGCTTTTTTATGCATAATTATACTAATAATTATGTCCAAAATATTTCCTAGGCACATACTTAAACAATTATTGGGAATTAGCATGTCAGTTACAATTTACAATTTAATAAATTATTGATTGTTGAAATGTATATAGTATAACAATACTCATTCTAATTTTTAACATAAGGCTGTAAATTAGTGTTTTCAAATTCCCGACATTTTGGAACCTTCGGGAATTGAGAACGGGAAATCGTATTTCCCGAGAACAGATGTTATCCCGACAAAGTTAAAGACAATTTGAGAATGTCAAAAGAAACATTCGATATTCTTTTGAAAATTGTCGAACCTCATCTTTTTTGTTAAGTAATAACAAATTTATAGAAGTGATATTTATGTTTAATATTTGAACATTAAATGTTCCTTATTAATTTGTTAATTGACATCATAAAAGGAGGCGCAGCTTTGTTAGTAAGACTGGTCTATGCTTACAACTCGCATTAATCGAATATTTGCTCGCACTAACTGAAAAACGGTATCAATTTTATAAGTCGCACTAATCGAAATCGCACTAATCGAGGCCTACCTGTATTGCAAATGGAAATTAATGTATTGTAAATCAGCCAATGATTTGGAAGTTAAACTGTTAGATTGCTTGGTATTGTATTGCAATACCAAACAGTCTAACAGTTTAACTTCCAAATCGTTGGCTGATTTCCATTTCAAACTCAATCTCTTCCATCTGTGATAGAGAACTTCAGAATATGGAACCAGATCCTCATAAAAATTTTCCTGTGTTGAGATCTGGATTCGATCACAGACTCTCCAAGACCCAGTTTTACAATGTTCCGTTAAAGTTCATGTTAGCTTTAATCACCAATTGTTTTAAAATTGCTAGATAAATACTATCAATAATTGATAATTACTGACGTTAAACTACCCATCATCGTTTATCTAACAATTTTAAAGTAGATAACCGGTGATTAAAACTAACAGAAACTTTAACATAACATTGTAAATTCGCACCTAGGTCGAAAATTAATGTGCTTTCTATGCAACCATTCCAATCAACAGTAAAATCTTTACTTTCACAATGGACGTAAAAAATAGAAATTGAAAAATGTTTTCATGCAATCCCTTGATATAAAAAATTCATTCACGACCACGAAGTATGAAGACAAATTATTCTTCTATATTCTACAAATTATAATCTATATTCTTAATGATGACAATATATATATTAGACTAATAATGCTGTGAAATGAACCTTTTCAGAATTTTTTTTTTAATCCTGTCTCTTTGTACATGAAAGTCAAATAATAATCTTCAAATTTCTTATTTGTAGAATTCAGAATGTAATTTTATTTCGGTACATCAATTTGTTTCATAACTTTATTGGGACTATATGATTTTACTCTACTTTTATTATAGGCGTATAAACAAATGCACATAGGATTTTGTTTTATACTAGGATCAATAATCGAATTTACAATATATAAAGTTGGATTTTGTTAAATATGCACATAGGATTTTGTTTTATACTAGGATCAATAATCGAATTTACAATATATAAAGTTAATTTTTGAAGCTTAAAATATAATTCATAAAGGCCGCATTTACCATAAGGCGCATTATGCGCAAGCTGGGATCACAGTTTAAAACCTAAAAATTTATTGAAGTTAAGCAAATTTTAATAATGATTAAGGAAGAAAATTCTTCAATTAAAAATATGTACAAATTTATAATCGAAGGATTAAGGTTTATTTTTCCGAATGTTGAAACAATTTTTAAAATTTACTTTTGACGATGCCTATTTCAAATGCAAGTGCTGCTCATTTTCAGTATTGAAACGAATAAAAAATTATTTAAGACCAACTTGACTTATTTAAGACCAATATAAAATCAGGACCTGCCGTTATTATGTATTGAATCAGATGTAATGGACTCGATTAATTATGATGACATTAGTTTTAGCAAATATATCTATAAAGCCAGGAAAAACTTTTAGTTGTTATTATTTTTTAAATTTAAATTTGAACTAATTTTTATTTATATTTTTTTAATGCAAATATATATATACCGATGATGTGTTGCTATCAATCTGTTAACGATCAATGTTATGTTATTTTTATTTTATTAAAATGAGTATTATGGAAATGTCGATTTTTACTTTCAATAAACTTAAAAAAATTCATACGAATTTGATTAATTGAAATTTATTTGTTCTTTTGAGACCTCATAATGATGTTGGGCCTAGGGATTCCTGTATATTATAATTATTATTTCGGTTTATTGTAAAGGTTTCATGTATAGCTCAAAGTAGGATCTTGTGGGAGACAGTTAAAATGGTAAATTATCTGCTTTTGCATGATGCATTAACATGAAAGATGTAACATGCGTCTAACTTATAAATTTTTCTCATCAGTTCTAATTCGACATTGTTATTCTTCAATTTTACTCGGATGTTCTAAACAAATTTTATTGTTTAAATATATATTTACCTCTTCTTACGCCTGGGCTTCATAACAAATTCAGAATCTCCATATATATAACTATATGATCAGAAATAAAATACAATATCTAATAAAAAATACTATTTATTTTATTAACATTTTTATCTAATTATGTAATTAAAACATTAATTAATGACATAAAAGATTAAACAAAAATAAATTTATCTGTCATTCTTTATTTCATGGTTACAAATGGTTTATTGTCGTTTAATAAAAAACGACAATAAACCTTTGTTATCGATCAAAACCATTAATGCATCAACATTATGCTAAATTATCTGATTGGATAAAACAGCCATCCAATTTAACCATCTGAGAGAAATACTGTACAATTTTTGTTAAATTGATATTATACAGTATCCACTGTATAATATCAATATAAAATTTATTTAGTTAAAAACCCAAGTTGTGAATATACGTTTTTTATGTTCTTGTCAAAAGTTCCTTTTTTATTCAAATTAAATAAATTATAATAGTGATATTTCATCATTTTTGGCTTATTTTCCGAAATGAAGCTGTTTGTATCCCCCTCACTAATAACTTAATTTTAAACTATTTCATGAAATTTGGTAATGCTGTTCTTTAACTTTGAGGTATATCTTTTATTTTTTAGCTTTAATCATTTAATTTAAAAAATGGCGGATGTTCAAATCTGAAATATTCTCTTAATATATCCTGAACTACTCATTGGATTTTTATGAAATTTAATAGGATAATTAATATATTGATGATTTTTATAATATATCAATTATAAAAATAATATATCAATTATAAAAATGCAATTAAGTCTTTAATTGCAACTGTTTAAAAACGGAGAATGTTCAAACTTGAAAGGTTTTTTCCTTAATGACGTTTTATATAACATTGATGTGATGGATATTTGATTTATTGTGATTCTGATGACAGTCTTTTGATTTTCACCTTATATCATCAAAATAAAGAACATGTTTGGGCCAAATTGCTTGTTATCAAATTGCAACATATTATAAATTTCAGTCAAGTATTTTATTAATAAAAAAATGAAAAGTATAATTCATCAAAGAAATATATTTTTTATCCTTTTATATAAAAAGTAAGCATTTCTTAGTATTCTTAAAATGCTATCAAGAGAAACAAATAAAAATTATAAAATAAACATAATATTGGTTAGTTTGTTGATTAAACAAAATTGCATTATTTTCCATTAAGTTCTATTGAAGAAATCATCTCAACAAAATTAAAACGGAATTTAATTTTAAAATCTGAAATTTTCTGATAATAGATTGAATTCTTATTACTGTATTACCGTAAATGATAACTCCGATGATTGTAATTTAAAATACAATACTATTTGCTTGTTTCAACTACTTATTAGTTAGAGCAGGGGTGGCCAACCTATGGCGCTTGCGACAAAAGTGGCGCATTGCACGATTTGAAGTGGCGCACTGAACCCCAGGGAAAAATTTTTTTTAAATTTCTCATACAATTTATCTATATATAAATCTGAAATGCCTATGCGCACCTCTTCACTTATAACGAAATAACAGCTGAATGGCTTTTTATGTTTGTTAGAGGATTTACGCAAGAAGGTTTAAAGACAGGTATTGATTATTAGAAATTAATTTTATATATTGTAATTTACATAAATTACTTCATATAAAATCCAAGATGGAAGATTAACGCTATTTAAGAAACCTCATTGTGTTAGTGACCACGTGACATATTAGCTGGGCAATATCATTAGATTACTAAAAGGGCTGAAAAGGGGTATAAATTTGCATGGCGCATCTTAACTAAAAATGAAAAAATTGACGCATGAACAATAAAACGTTGGCCACCCCTGAGTTAGAGACAAAGATTTTTTCAATCTTTCATACTGGAAATTTTCATACTGGAAATAGCTTAAAGTATTTCCGAGATATTGTATAAGTGATAAAGATTATATATTTTTTTCTATTTATAATACTGCATAGATCATAAATAATCGAAATATACATTTCGATTTTTGAAATTTTACATTTATTATTTCAATCAATCTCGCAAATAGCTAATACGGTATAAAAAAATTTGCTTTAATCTCATATTTTATTGAAAGATCGAGATCTGAAGATAAATCATGCACACTATAATATAAAGATTAATCATATATCCTAATGTGTATTATATTTATATATGATATTTTTTGTTTCACTTTGATTTATATTTTCTTTGTTATTTTATCATGTCACAGAAATAGTAAAATTTTCGAAAAGAACAAAATAAATTTGAAACAAAAAATTACCGATATTAAGATAAAATGTTACTTGTTCTAAATATCTAATATACTATTAATATACTATATTACTTCGAATTTAAGCCGCAGTAGGATTTTAAAATTTGAAAAAATAAAAATGATTTTATAATAAGTATTGAAAAATAAGAAACATTTTCTTTTTTATTTGAATAGGTACTAATATACATAATAAGCTGCCTAATTTATTGAGAATCTTCTTCAGATATACTATCACTTTCGTTTTTTTAAAAATAACGCCAGGGTCTCTTCTCCCAAACATGTTCTAATCAATCTTTCATCAATTCTGTTGTCATCCTTGCATTCTTTTGTGCTCGAATTATAACACCCTTACGAAAATTTTCCTTGGGTATAGTTTTTTGTTTAAAATAATAAAAGATGGCAATTTGTTTCCATCAGCGGTTATAAACAGCATTATCGTAATTTGTGATTTTTCTTGAAATTAAAATATGGCCAAATATGACGCTATTCTACACAGCTGTTATCAAACAGCAACTGGATTAAATCAGAAAAGTACGAACGGGGGACCACCGAATAAACTTACCAACGGTCGTAATACTATACCCATGTGTAGAGCGTAAAGCAAAAACCCGATCGTCGGGGAATGGGAGAAATAAGATGTTAAAATATTCGCTTTGAATTTAAGCCGCACCCCAAAATTTTACATCAAAAATTTGAATAAAAAATGAGGCTTAAATTCGAAGTAATACGGTAATTTTATAGACTATTATATATAAAAGTTTAATATAAAATGCGCTTTGAATACTTCCAATACATTTTTATGAAATAAGCAATGCATTAATAAGGAATTTCAATTGTTAATTTATTAATATACTAAAGTAAAATTGATGCTTAAATTATTCCTTATTTTATTATAAAAATATGAAATTTTATGAATAGTTTCTTTTCCATAAATTCCTAGAATATTTTTAAAGGCATAAAGACAACATGCCACTACGAGTGATAAGAGACTACAAAATTAATTTAAATATAATAGATGTTTGTATAAAACTTCTAATTCATAAAACCAAAATTACACAGTGAAATGCAATATAGATTATGAATCATAACAAGAAAAATTATGTCATCAGTGCAATATATTTTAATCATGATAATATAAATTTATTTGAAACACTAAAATTTATTAAAAATCCTATAAGACTTTGATTTACATATTGCAGTATTGATCATAATCCATTACACAGTATAATTTATTCATTTTTGGGATATTATTATTTTTTGATCTTGGAATTGGGGCCATTTCGACAAAATTTTAAATTTTTATTGGATTAATTGAAAAATAATTTATATTTGGTTCAAATTTTAGATAATAATAATAATAATAAAAAAAAATCATTTCAGATTTCTTTATATATTTGGATATAGACTGAATATTGTTCTATTCTAATAAAAAGAAAATTAAGATTATATTATATTTTTCATAGCATATCTTAAATTATTTATAGAATATACAGTAAATATTTAAGTAGGCATATTTTATGTTGCTATTGTTATACAAAAATTAGTAATTTTGTATCTTTTTTATTAAAACAATTCTGCTTTATCAATGTTATTCTTTATGAAGTTTAATTTTCATATATTAGAAAGATAATTTATATGGTATAAATTTTAAGGAAATATCTAAATGGATATATATAATTTTGTTTAAGTTCACATATTATCTTGTAACAATTTGAAGTGGTGAACTTTATCCATGTGTTAACTTTTCATTATGGTTTACATAGAGGTCATAGACTAAGATGATATGGCTATACATTCTATGAATGACAGTATACATAAGCATATGCATATTATAATGTATTATTTAAAATTTTTAAATTTATATGAAACTAGAAAAAAATAATTTTAATAAAGAGCAACTGTTTGAAATAATATGTATATTATGTAATAATAAATAATTCATAAAGCTCAGAAGAATAGAAAAAAATCTATATATTGGTTTTGTGTTTGAACTTTTTTCATATCTTCACATTGTAGTCATGAAACTTTTTAACAGTAAATGCCTTAGAAAACTTTATGGGTTTAAAAAGATCAAAAGTTGCAATTTCTAATTTGCACTATTAATACTAATTTTTATTAAAATTAATCTCCATTCAGTAGTTCAATTAATAATTAAAAAAGATTACAGTAAAGTGTTATTATCCAAACTAATTGGGACCAAGGGTAGTTTGGATAAATGACTTTTTCAGATAACTGATCTGATAGAAAAATAAGAAAAAATACAACATAAAAAACACACAACTCGATATAAAAAATACTCAATACAAACTAAATTATAAAAACAATACCATCAATGCGCATAACAGAAGCTTAGATTCTCCCACCATACACACTGTAGGGTGGGAGTTTTAGCGGAGACCTGTTGCGTAGCACATTTGAAAACTATGTTCGGATAAGCGACGTTCCAGTTAATTGGTGTTCAGATAATCGACGCTCTACTGTATATATAATTTCAAAACTTTTTAGTAACTTCTTTTTATTTTATAATTTATCAAATGTTTATTTAAAAAGTTGAGTTAATTTATATGCTTGTTTTCACAATCAATCTAAAATTATTGATTAAATAATCAGGATGCTCAAATGAACTGGATAAAATGGAAATTAATCACACATTATAATAAACTTGTTTGATTACACAAATGAGCAATACCTATAAATTTCCATCTGAAGAATCTGTAATCGATTCTTGGGTCCTGCTCTTTGGAAAGTTTTTATAATGAATAATGAAGATTAAATTAAAAAAAAAAAAGAGAGAGAGAGAGAGAATAAAAGACAGTCTATATGCTAATAAAGCTGTCTGAAAAGTCTGCCTTAAGATAAAAGAACAGAAAAGCAATTTTTCTGACAATCAGTTTATGAATCATTGCAATCAATGGTTCTAAACTGATTACATGATTTTGATCTTTTAAAACAAAATGATGTATAATAGTATAAAATGCATATATATTTCATATACATATGAACTGTATTGATCAATAAAAAAATTATCAACTGTATTACAAGTAAATCAAGGAATATCTATATTTATACTAAAAAAATTTCATTCCAACTGTATATAAACAACTGAAATTTTTAAATTATTTAAAAATATATAGTCTTATGGAAGATGAAATATTAACCAAAAATCAATGTCACTATTAATAAGAACATACTTTACTATATAATTAATAATATTTAATTTTAAATTAATAATTAATTGGCAAATTGACTCCGACAAAGAGGGATCCTAGACAAGGCCCCATTCCTAATGAACCTATCCAGCAACCTTTCCAATGTCTTCAATAAAAAGGACATCAGACTGATCGGGCGATAGGACTTAGCCTCGGTATAAGAATTATGCCCAGGCCTAAGCATAAAAGAAACCTTTACCTGCCTCCAGGACCATGGAACATAACCAAAAGCCAAACAGGCTCGAAAAACATGGCAAAGAGGAGAAACCAGAACATCATCTTTTGCAAGAAGTGCCTTTCTTTTGCAAGAAGTTCAGTATTTGGTGAAAGTGATGTTGCTACACATGAGGAGCTTTCCAAATTAGTATCGATAATACTTGATCTGTTTTTTGATTTCGTGAAATTCATTTTTGAAAAAATTGCTCACAGCAATAAGTACTACCGAAGAGGGATATCATTTTACATATAAAATTAATTAGATTTGGTTATTTGTCTTTGGAAACATGTCTCATGTAAAAATCTTACAGAGGTACCTCACAAAACTGACTTTTCAGAACATCATCTCATCTGCCTGGAGTTCAGTAATTCCATTTGAAGTGACATTTTTACTTGCTCCACGTCCACGTCGAAAGGCGTCATGAATATTTGGAACTGAAGTTCACGTGAATGGAAATCCTCAAATCTGGATGTAAATTCTGTATTTAATGAAGATAGTTCCTATGCAAGGGCATTCTTGTCGAAATTTTTAATGGGCTGCTAGAATGGGAAAATGATATGTATTTCCTGCACGAATCTGATTTTCCCACAATTGTTAATATGAAACATGTAAGATGAAAAATTAACATTCATTTAAAGTCTTGATGATCTTCCTGAAATTTCATAGAAGAGTATATATGCCTCTGGTGTAACTATATCATTAATTTTCAAATTTTTTGACACACTGAAAATAAATTAATTCTTTTAGAATAATAGAAATAGTATTAAAAATTTTTTACTTAAATTTATATATATTAAAGAATGCAATCAAAATAAATTAATTCTATTAAAAAAGATTTTGACAAAATTTTTGATAAACTGGTGTCTTATCCTATTGATTTAATATATTAATAGTTGACTATCAATTATAATAAATTTAGAACATTTATGAAATATTTTTTTTAGTTACTAGTAATCAAAATCCAAATTAATTTGAAATCAAAAAAGATAATTAATAAAATTTGTATATTTAGAAGATACATAGAAAAATATTTTGAACTCTCTCTTTGAATGAAGAAATCACTTTGAACATCTCAAAAACCAATATGCAAAAATATTTCCAAAAATGGAGGATTCATCAGGTAAAGCCTAAGGATGCTATTTTGAATTGTGTTATCATGTTAATACAAGGCTAGATTAAAACCTTTTCGGACCATAGGCACAAAAATTTTTGAAAATAAATTATAAAAATTATTCAATAATTTTAACCTGTTTTAAGGTCCCCCTATTAACAAGGGCTTCTAGACATGTGCCTATTGAGCCTAGTGTGCTCAATAGGTATGTCTAGGGGTCCTTCTAATCTGATCCTGTGTTAATGAACCTTATGAGTATCCTCATACAAACAAACTTTGTGTCTGTTTAAATGATGATAAAAATTGAAAATAATACAATATGTATTTTTTTGTGTGTGGTATGTTTCTATAAAAAGTTTATTAAATGTTTCAACATAAATCTACTAACCAAGAGCAAATGCTGCTTGTAAAAACTGCCAATTGCAAAATGGGCTATCATTGCTTCCATCTCACTTTGGAACTATTCTTTGGTCATATAATTACTAGCTGGTGTACTTGGCATTGCCCAGGAATTTCTGCTGCATCATTTGTAGAGAGATATTAGTTTATGATTTGCAAGATTTTCTGATAGTTACAAATGATATTCTACTTGTATGCAAAGTTGGAAAAGTCAAAATTTTTGGGTGTGATGATGATGTCATACATCAGAACTTTTGTGACTTCACACACTGACATTTTGTGATATAATCCATTATACATCATAATGATGAATATACTGATGATATCATTATTATATTGTGGTAATATCATGCTTGTGAGACCATGATGTCATCCTTACTTCATACTTTGCAACTTAAGTAATACTTAAAATAGAAAAAACCACTTGCTTATAATATACCACTTAACATATGAGTTCAGAATCCATACAGCACTACGAGCAAAATCATTTTATTACAGTAAAACGTTTTTGGACCCATCACCAGTCCCTCGTCAGTACAATGTTTCCTTTAGATGATATTCCAATATCACGATTTTGTACTTGCTTGTAGTGCTGTATGGATTCTGAACTCATATGTTAAGTGGTACTTAAGTAATAGTCAGAACAGTAGGCTGAAGGATTTAAATATGTATTTCATATCATGACCTTAAATATTCCTGGAGCAATTTTGACCCAGAGTATCCTATTTTTATCTTTGGGGAAGTCATTCTGCAAAATTTGATGCTGATAGATCAAATGTGTGGGATCTAGGCAGAAAAGATAGACAAACATTGCATTTTATATATATGTGGTGACGTCAATGTTTTCCCACATCTACAGAGTGCTAATTATATTAATAACACATCAAAGAGTAAATGAAAACTTTATTTTAACTCAAAACCAAAGAACACGGCAGCCAACAACTCATGTTGCAAACTGAACAAAAATAAAATTACAAATAATTAATAATTAAAACAAAGATATTTTATTATACCATAACTTGCCCCCACTGAAGATGATGGAAGTCATCCATGGAAGTGGGAGGGGAGGTGGAGATAATGAAATATTTACAATAAATTAAAGTTTCACTTTCGACGTTGTATGGCCTCGTAACAACATGGAAGCGAGTAAATCAAAAAGTTGTTAAATACAATAGAACATTTATCTGGTTACCCCGTGGGACTATGAAAGTTGATTACAGACCCGTCCCAACTATTCATAGTTAGAGGTCAGGATCTTTCAGCAGTAAATACGCTTGAAGTATTGTGAAAACTTCAGAGGTAGAAAATGGTATTTTGCAACGATTTTAACCTTGATTGGTCAAAACTGATGATACATGTTTATGGGAAAAGTACTGGGATCGTAAATGTCATTATTCTCTAAGTCTAACTGAAAAATAAATAACAGCAATGACTATGAGCAACATCCCACTCAAGGGAGACATTGTCCATAGAATGAATATAAGTCCAACTATTACAAAGTAGTCCCAAAGAGTTATAAAGGAACTTAACTTAACCCTTTTCTTCAACTTCCCTTCGGATAAACTCAAATCATTCCTGATGGGATTCCTTTGGAATCCTTATTAGAATGAATAGATTTCCCGAGACTTGGGCAGGGTGCTAGGAAACTTTTGGACTGCTCGATCTTCTGAATATATTTCTGCAGAAGTAAACTCTCCAAACTCCCATATTCCCTCTGATGAGCTCGTTTGTGATCCAGAGTAATCTAGGATATTGAAACAGCAGTGACATAATGCCTAAGTTTATTTACGTTGACTATATCAGTAGATTTATTTAAAGGAACATTGGGCTTATCTATCTCCACTGTTTGTAGTGCAAGGATCGTAAGAACTATGTAGGGTCCTAAAAATACCGGAGCTAGTTTGCTCGATTTGGATGGAAATAGTTGGTTAGTAACACTTTGTTTCCCACGTTAAAATTAGAAGGAGGGTGCTTAGAGTGATGCTTTGACACTTGTTTCTGGTGATGTTCCTCCATCCATTTTACTGCCAGTTTCCTCGCCTCTTCCAAAGGTGGATAAGGATCGGTATATTCCTTCAAAAGAGACAGTAATATGCCAAACATCAAATATTGCAGGAGAAACAGTGTAACACTATGAGATGTCGAGTTTATCTCTTCAATCACTTTAGGCAGAAGTCAAACCCATGGAACATTCTTATTCTTATGGCGTTTTAATTTAAGCTTCTGAACAATATTGGCATTAGCCTGTTCTATCTTGCCATTTGTTTGAGGATTAGAGGGAGAAATCAATAAGTGTTTGATTCCATTCTTGTTTAAAAACTTTCTAAATCTCTGGGATGTAAAAGATGGCGCTCTGTCTGTGAGTAAATATCTAGGTTTCCCTGTAGCAAAAAGCTTCTGTATACAATTAATGTAAGTAGCGATTGTTGTAGATTTGGAAGGAAGAGCCCAAATATATCTACTATGGTGATCCAGCATAACATGAATATAGTTCTTGGTGGATTCATATTGATTTATTCCACCTATGGTGTATAAGGCTACAAGAAAGAAAGGCTCTGAAGTGGTAGGTAAAGAATCCATGTGACCATAAGTTGGTTTATTAACTTGCTTAGTTAATTAACAGTTTTGCAGGATTTCACATAGTTAGCAATATCCTTAAACATTCCCTTCCAAAAATATTGAGGAGAAATTAACCTATACATCGCGGAAATACCTGGATGTCCTGTTATTTCATGAGTTTTCTTCAAAAGACTGGGTACCAAACTTTTGGAATGATAACCTTATCCTTATTATTATGTCTAATATAAATGATATTGCCCTTTTTAAAACAGGAACAGTGGTCCAGTAAGTCATCAGTCTGTGTTTGGACGAGTTCTGACTGAGACAAAAACCCAACAAAAGGTAGTCTAGATAACATGTCTGCTTCTACATTTGCAGATCCATTATGGTATTTAATATCAAAATCATACTGTGAAAGTAACAATGACCATCTAAATAATCTTCTGATTAGTTTTAAACTTTCTAATATAAGTCAAGGGTTGGTGATCAGAGTGGATTGTGAAATGACGTCCTTGAAGCCATGAATCAAACCTTTTCAGGGTGCACACAATACCCAAAAGTTCTAACTCCATAATAGGATAATTAACCTCACTGGAATGTAATGCTCTACTAAACTAAGCAACTGGAAGGAGATTTCCTTCCTTGTCTGGTTGTTTCAGCACTGATCCTATACTCAATTGGCTGGAATGAGAGAAGATATGCAGAGGAGCCATATAATCATACATTTGCAAAACACTGTTTGAAATCAAAGCAGATTTAAGTTTCTCGTATGATTCCTGGCATTCAGGATTCCAAACAAAAGGAACACTCTTCTTGAGTAGGTTATTTAAAGGAGCTCTTATGGCTGCATAGTTAGGAATAAATTTATTGTAGTGGTTTATAGTTCCCAGAAAAGATGTAAGCATTTTGGTATTGGTAGGTACAGGTAGACTTCTTATCACTTCCACATTCTGACTAGAAGGGGAATATCCACTCTTTTCAATCTCAAAACCTAAGTATGATATTTTTGTTTGGCTGGTGTTAGCCTTTGAGTTTGTAAAGAACTGATTTATCCATTGCATTTCTAGTCATGCATGTGTAGTCACACATGATTACTAGGAATGTAATGGATATCAACCCAAATTCAAATATAACTCTGAAGGTTTTATATGATTATATTCCATTTCAACCTTAAAATGTTCCACCTTTGAGATGATTTCACTGGTCTTGAAAATTCATTAGGCTAAGTTTGATCGCTCAAATGATGTGAGAGCCTATGTGAAACATACAGCAAAAACAAACATTGCATTTTATACATATACCAATATATTATGTCATGATCATTATCATAACAATATGACATGTCAACAGTGAAATCAACCTTTTATTAAGTCATAATGATGTCATATTGGTACAATTATGACATTTCACTCCAAATTTAGACATGAGTCTGAAGGATTTAAATGAAGGTATTTTCATTGCTACCCAAAATACCTCATTCCACAGGGCAATCTTGACTCAGGCAAGCCTGTTACCTACAGGGTCATGGAAGTCTCTATGAAAAGTCAAAGGCTCTCTCATCATCTGATTCTGAGAAATCAAAAAGTGTAAGAGCTTTTGTTAGCAGACAATAGATAACCATTGCATTTTATATGTGTAGATTTAAATAATCATTAGTTAATTATTATTCTTGTAATGCCTAAATATGAATTTGTTTAAAGAACTTGAATTTACATAAACTAGATTAAAATCACTCCTGCATCATATAAAACCTGTGGGTCATAATTTTGCAACCTATAAATTCAGATATAGAGCTATAATTTGACCCCATATTTGAATTTATATCCAATTATTTGAAATTCATTAAGTCACTGTTATAAAATCTCTATTAAAACTTATTCATTTAGAAGTCAGTCAAATGTTTCCTTAATACCATCGGGAATTTTAATTTTTGTAAAAGTATTAATAATAATAATAATAATAATAACCGAATAACACATTACACACTCTCACATCTTTTATACATGGACGACATTAAGCTGTATGCCCCCACACAAACACAATTACAACAGCTATTACAAATCACACACACATTTTCAAAAGACATCTGATGGAGTTTGGTCTAGACAAATGCAAAACAATCCACATAGAAAAGGAGTCCTAAAGAAAGGAGATTTCACTCTTGAAAATGGAGACACTATCGAATCCATGGAAGAGGGTGAAGTGTACAAGTATTTGGGATTCCAGTAGGCCAGACTCATAGAAGAAAACTAAACAAACACTATCAAAACTGTACACCAACAGATTAAATAACATTTTGAAAATGCATCTGAATGGAAAAAACACAGTGAAAGCCATCAACACATTTGCCATACCAGTACTGACTTACTCCTTTGGAGTGATACA
>AYEL01076549.1:0-13595 GCA_000484575.1 Olivierus martensii
ATATATTTGAAAATTTTCTCATTTCAAAAATATCTTTTGAGATTTAATAATCTTAAGTTAATATCTTTAATATTATGTTTTTTAAATGTTTTAATTCGTTTTTTATTATCTATTTCTGTAATATACGGTATAAAAAATAGGAGAGATTGATTAAAATTATTAGTGTTACATTTTGTCAAACTTTGAAATATATTTCAAATAGTTTTCTTTCTAGAATTCAATATTGTATGTCAGACCACTACGGTCACGTGATATCCTTGCTAACGGATCGCGCGAAAGCCTGTCTTTCTCGTTGGCCACGGTTTATGAGCCTATGACGTTATTCTTCGAAAAAATCGATATTTTAAAAAGTTTTCTTCGAATTAGATTTTAATAGTACCCATCATTCTATCCTCAACAGAAGTAATTCCCCACACACTACAAAAAAGCCTCGGAACTTAGATTCCAAGACATATATAACACTAAAAGGAATCACTACTCAATAAATGCAACATAGTAAGAAAATTTCTCAGCATTGACACATACAGTTACCTAATACACAACTAAAACATCTCAAGTAGCTATGTCTTGACTCTTGTCCGACATTGCTGATAGCTGAACGAAAGATTTAGAGGCCGTACTCAAAGGTTTAGCCCATCAAAGAATGAAGAAGGAAATTCTTCGAATTATGCAATTAAAAATTAAAATTCGTCGAATCTCAATTTCCTCAAATTGCATACAGTATACTTTTTAATTAAACAGAATTTAAAGTGGATAGAATTTTGAATAATCTATGTATAAAACATATGTAGTATTTATTATGGTTTTGATTGATAGTTGATAGTTGATAGTTGAACGAAAGATTTAGAGGCCGTACTCAAAGGTTTAGCCCATCGAAGAATGAAGAAGGAAATGATAAGGATAAAGGAAAGCTTAGAAAGAATTAAAGGTTTCTGCCAGAAGAAAGTGTGGCAGACCACTAGAGGAAAGAAGGCTAGAAACAACCAACAGTTTATTGAATTTTTCATAATACAATAAAATATAGAATAAATGTTTGACAATTAATAACAATATAGTTAAGTTAAATAAATCTAAGATTAACAATAAATAAAAACAATAGATTAACAATAAATAATAATAATAATAGTGTTAAGTAACATAAATAGAAAATTAACAATAAATAAATTAATGTAGAATTAATTAATAATTAAATAAATTAACAATAACTAAACTAACGAAAACATAAAATTGAAAAATAATTAACAGTAAAATAATTTAACAATTTCAATTTTTTACAATGTAAATTCCATTGCATTACCTATTTTTGTTTTAATAAATTTTGAAACTTTGTCATGAAATAAACTCATTTAATTTAATCTTGTTACAATCAAATCATTTTATTTTTTAATTCTCCTTAGATAAGAGCAATTATTCTACTAACTATAGTAATTGTCAAATTTAATATATTATTCAAATTTGTATTGATAAATAGTATCAAATAGTTTAACAAAAATTTTCCCAAAATTATAAATTAAATGCTTTTTATGATGATTTATATATAAAAAATAGTTTATTTTGGCTATTAAATATAACTGATATCACAAAAATTCCACTAATCATCATCAAATCCAATGTTGAAGTTGTTATATTATCAGCATCTGATAAGAAAGTTTATTTAGAGTTATCAGATATATACTCTTTTATCTTTTTTTCATTTAAATAATTCCAGCACAAAATGCAAATACTATATTAGAATGCTCATAGAAAATTATAGATAATATAGTTTGCTAATTTAATAAATCCTAATAAATAGGTAAGAGAAATCATCTTTCAGCTGAATTTAGATATTTGATTAATTGTTCAGTTTAATTTAAACTGCTTTTTTTTTCATAAAGATTTTTTTTATCCTGCTAAAAGTTTTGTTGTGAAGTACAATTCATTACACTTTTTATTAGTTTCATAATAAATTATCATCACTATATGCCAAATGTTACAATTATAATAAAGATTTCTTTAATAAATTATTAAATTTAAGCATCATTTTTAAAAATGAAACAGAAAAACTATTACTTTGTCTAATTTATTTTTTTTTGATTAATAAAAGTTAAGTTTTTTTAAATTAAGATTAGTAGTCTTTTTAAGATGAAAATACAAATATTCCCCAATTAGCAAATAATTGGAACAAAAATTCTGTGTCAGATTTTGCAGAAGTTGAAAAATGATTTTTTAACAAAAAATTACTGGAGTTAGTGAACTACTGTGATTATACCTGTATCATGTTATGGTACCATATAGCTCTCTGACTGAAAGTGAGACAATGCCACATAAGTAATAGTCTAGTATTTATGTTTGTGTACTAAGATCAGTAAATAGTACATAAAACAAAGTAATACAATCTTTTAAATGTTTGTAACCAATATGTTTGGACTTACATCTTGTAAATTCATTTTATATTATATTTATATAAAAATTTTTTTTAAGATGTGGAAAACCTATACTCCCTCTATAGGCTTGGATCTGATAATGCTAGCAAAAGAAGAAAAAAGATCTGAGTTTGAATTTTTTTTTGTAAGCAAACTCAAACTTTTACCCTTAAGAATTTAATATTTTAATTGTATATATTGCTTTCTGATAGATTAATAACACTTTACTGATTTTTTTATAATTATTTTACCAATTGTCACTTTTTAAAGTAAACAATATTCATTAATTTGTAAACTGCTTTTACTATTCATAGACAAAATCTGCAAAAATTAATAAAAAGTTGCATTTTAATAGTTAGAAATACAAAGTATAAAATCTTTTGTGATTTCATAAGGGGGAGTTCAAAGTAATGTATTTTTTTGTCAAGTTAAAACAAATAATTTTATATTTTTGAGTTGATGATGTAATCACCCTCATTATCAAATGATCTTTTGCCACCTAGTGGGCAAATTTTCAATTCTGTATCTGTAGAATAAAGATGGTTTTTAATAAAAAAAAAAATGGAAATACCATTTTTGACTTCTTCCACATTTTGAAATTTTTTCCACTCGAAATATTGCAGTAATCTGAGGGTGCGATGTTAGGCAAATAAAGTGGGTGAGGTAACACCTTCCATCCAAATTCTTTGATTTTATCTGAGTCTTTCTTGCAGTGTGTGGTCTTGCATTGTCATGCTGTGGAATGGTCTTTTCTGTAAACGAGGTTGGATACTTTTCAATCAAAGTTTGGTTTACTCGATCTAATTGTTGATAATAAAGGTCAGTTATAGTTTGACCTGGTTCTAGCACCTCAAAATTGATTATGCCTGAGTATTCTACCAAACAGACAACAATATATTTCTAGGGAGTAAGTCTGGCTTTGGAATAGCTAATGGGGCTAGGTTGGGAGAAAGCCATTGTCTTTTACATTTGGGATTGTTATAAAGGACCCAATTCTCGTCTCCAGTCACCACATGATCAAGAAATGCTTCTGCATTATGTCATTGGAACAACAAATTATAGGTGATTGAATGATTAGCTTTGTTTTCTTCTGACAGTTGTGTGGAACCCAAAAACCTGTTAACTTTTAAAGCAGATTGGTAATGTTCTTGAATGGTCGACAAAGGTGTGTAAAGCTTATCTGATAACTCTTCAATCATTTGACAAGGATTTGCTTTCACTTCTGCCTGTAAAACATCATTATCAAGAGACACTGGTCTTATATAAGAAAAAACCACTTGCTTATATTATACCACTTAAACTACTAGTTCAGAGTCAATACAGCACTATCAGCAAGTATTAAAGCATTTTATTACTGCAAAACGTTTTCGAACCCGTCACTGGTCCCTCATCAGTACAACATTTCTTTTAGATAACAGTCTAATATAACTTTAAAATAGAACATATTTAAAAGTTTCTGTTACAAAGTATTCTTCGAAATTCAAACATAAATTAGTTAACATTCTATTATAATTCAAAAATGTTCATACAACATTAAGAAAAATCACGAAAAATTTCAACAGAGTACTAAAAATATAGAAATATATATATTATAATAACATAAACATTAAAAATATAAACAGATAAAGAGTGTATATACTGTCAAATAAATAAGAGCAGAGAGTTGGGACCTTCTTCTTTGACAGGATATTCGTTAACGTACTAGCAAATGATAGCCAAGGGTATATATAACACAGTCGTCAATCCACTTGCCAGGGTTATGCAGTCAAGCTTTTAAGTTCATATAGAATTAATTGCACACCATCTCCACGAAGCAGGCAAATCAACGGGAGTAGTGTCATCGATAGTCAGATTATTTTGGGCTAGCCTTTCTAGTTGGATGGCCTCTAAGGTCATAAGCCCTTTAGCATCATTAACCTGTTTTATTACTCTAGCTTTGTTCCAGTCTATAATTATACTATCCTCATATGCTTTAATCGCTAAGGCCGTGGACAATCTTCCTGTGTGAATATCTGCCTTATGTTCTTTCAGCCTCGTACGTAGGTTTCTACATGTGCTGCCAATATAATAATGTACGTTATTATTAGCAGAGTACTGTATTGGAATCGAGTAAATACCCGCTTTTCGGTCCTTGGGGACACTTTCTTTCCCATTTCTAAGATTGCCAAATATGGTACAACCTCTCCTCCATGCCATCCTATATTTGCCATCTTTCATCGTTTTTTTAAGGACCTTATATACCTTATATCCCTGTTAAGAAAGACCAGTGTCTTTCTTAACGGGGAGAGTCATAAAGATCAAAATTACCTGACCGGAACCTAGCAAATCACCTTTGGCATTTACAGACATCTAATGCAGCTGGATAAACATCACAAACATTTTTTTGTAGCTTTTGTTGCATCACTACCTTTCCAAAACTCAAATAACATGCAATGTTGAATATGCAACTCTTCTGGTTTTTGGCTTGCCATTTCAAACAGAGATGTTTTAAAAATGAAATTGATCTGTAAAACAAAAGAAAAGAAGACTTTTTCACTTGCAAAAATATCTTGCACAACGTCAGCATATGCAATCAACTACAGTAGTACAAAGTGGGGATAAAGTAAAATTTTATTTTCCCCACTTTTTTTTTAAAGAAATGAAGATTATACAAATAAGGCATTTTTTTTATGTATTAACAATTATTGACATTATTTATTTATTACTGAATGAAAATCTATAATTTCCTGGTTTCATTTTGTATCTGTGAAAAATTTGTGGTTTTTTTAAATAGGATTACATCCTTTATCATCCATAAAGATATAAAGAGACAGAAAATCTCATGGTTGTAATTGTAACAGTAGCAAATCATTAGCTTAACTCTTTATAATCATAATTATAGTAGCATGCAATTAATTGGCTTTGAAATATAATAAGTAATTAAAAATTTTTGTTGGAAAAGCTTCTGAATTTGAGCTTTTGAAAATCTTCGACTTTGGGAGCATCCATAAACTTTGTCACACTGTTAGGCGGAGAGGATTCAGACAAACTGTGATGTCATACTGTAAAAATGGAGGTTAGTTTTCATAGAGATCAAATCAATGTAAATTGTTTATGCTTAACTGTTCAAAAACTAAAGATTATAATGTAACATATTTGGAGATATGTCTATTATAAGATATTTATATCCAATTGTTTGAAGATTTATTTGGAAGTTAAAGAATATATGTAACCAAATACCAATATTAAATAATTCCTATTTTCTACTATTTTACATTTTTATTTTTATATCAATCTGAGAAAAAATTTAAGAAGAGAAGAGGTCAAATTTGTGATGTTATAATCAAAGGAGTCAAGCTTGATGTGACAAAAAATAACAAGGGAGGGGGATCAAAAATATTCAAAATAGCTTGATGAGATGAATTCAGAAAATGCTCCAAGAAGTCTCCACTGGAGAAGCTAAAGAATGATATTACATTGCAAGATAATATGATTTGTTAAATGGCTGGAGATTCAGCCATTCTATAAATCACATTTTCACAGGATCTCCATGAGTTGTGACATCAATCTTTAGCTTTTCCAGCAGAGATTTCTCAGAACATTTTCTTGAACTCATCCATAGTTTATGGATGCTTCTTTCAGAACATTAAACTAAATCAAACATTAAAATGTTCTAACTAATTGTTCTCATTTTGTCTATTTTCAAAACTATTTAAAGAGAAAAAAAATAAAAGAGTATAAAAGTATTAAAAAGAGACTCAAAACTGAATTTCTACACAGTCAGACTTTACTTCAATTCCACATTTACAATTGTTCCAAAGTTGTTCATTTGTAAACAATATATAAATCTAAATAAGTGAGCAAAAATTTCCTGCTTCTTTGAAATTACTAAAATTTATATTGCTTAAAGTCCTTGGTTACATCATTTACCTAAACCAATTTTATTTTTATTTTCTGGAGTGCATTTATCCTGAGATGAAAACCTAACAAAGGATCACAAATATATTCTGCAACTTTAAATATCAAAGTCCAGGCAAAATGTGCCAGTTTTTAAACAAGTCAGTTTGATCCTTTTCTGTTCTAGATAATGAGAATGAAAGTTAATGGGTGTCTTTCTGCCAGTACTTAGTAAAAGCATTTAAATCTTTAAGAAATCTAGACAGCACCAACTAATTTCATCAAGCCACTGGTATCCATTGACTTGGGCCTTTCAATAGGCAATCCCAAAGCTCTATCCCATACAAGAGATGCTAAAACTCCAAGGGCACGAGATACACCAAATAAGACTGTATAGTATTGCATCTCCTTCATTCCAAAATGCTGAAAAGAAAAGAGAGATCAATTAATGTTCTTAAAATTATACATATAAAATTCTTAAATTAAAATGAAAAATATAGAACTTAATTGGGGGAAGATTATGTCTGTTAAAGTGAGAGTATTTTAAAAATACAGTACAATAAATTGCATCCTTGGTTAATTTAACAATTATATCTATTTATATATAGGTGGTTTGTTATTACAATGGTTATGTTCCAGACCACTGCTGTAAAGTGAATCACTGCCTTTTTTCATTTACTAATGCATATAAAAACTAAAAAATATATTTACATTAAATGCACAATAGTACTAGGCTTAAAAAAACTTGACCAGATGACTGCATTTTAAAGAATTTGTATATTATCTTGGATTCTGAAATTTAAATCTTTTAACTTGGCAGTGGTGTCATGTTTCTCTGATGGTGTCAGGTTTCATTGGTTTCAGTCAGTCTGTGTTTTATTAAAAATTTTTTTGCTATTTTTTAATCTACATCTTCTGATTGAATAAAAGTTTTTATTTTCTAACAAGTCTCTACTCTAAAATGCAAAAAAAATCCTTTTTCTACCTTATGTTGCTGATTTTTAATAAATTATTATGTAATTTGATACCTTCTTATCAAAATTATATAAATAAACAAAAAGATCAAATTTCAGACAGCCCTAAATCTTATCCCAACATCAAAACAAACACAGTTCCTGTTTTGTTTGTAAACAGAGAGTCATGTTTATGAGTGGCTACATTCTACGGTCATTTGGAGGTAATGCATCAGTGGTAGTGACTTGTGAACAAAGGCAATAAAACATGACCTCTAGAAGCATACTTCAATTTTGATGGTATTAAATTGCATATTATTCAACTTCATATTCTAATTTTATCATGTTCTCTGACATGTTTATATGCATATTTTATAACAATTTTCAACCAAAAAAGAAATTTTTTTGTTTTATGAAATTTTTTTTATTCAATGTATAATATAGAAATTATGAGGATAAATAGATTCAAAAATTCATTTTCTCATTGCAGTTAATGATAAGTAATTTGTTTTTTTCTTAAAAAGAAAGATTGAGTATATATTAAACACTATATACCAGCGGTCAGCAACCGATGGCCCGCGGACCACTGGTAGTCTGTGGCGTAATTTTAATGATCCACAAAGAAATTTAGATATTTAAATTTCACTGAGCTCATTTAATAAAATAATAAAATTTAATAAATAAATATATGTGTGTATCATACTCAATGCTCGTAAATAATTCGTACCTTTAAAAATTATGTTAGTGGTCCGCAATATCTAAAAAGTTGCCGACCGCTGCTATATACTATGATATTGGGATCATAATTTATGACATAAGGATATATCATTTCTGTTTAGAACTAAAATTAATAAACAATACTTGAAGAAATGATTGTTATCTTCTAACATTCATTTTTCAATTGTATTATTAAACATTAAACAGTTTCTATTAGAAATTTTATGAAATCTTTAATAAATTTATTGTAATAATTAAAAGAGAGATATAATCACACAGAATAATGTTAAATCATTATTCAAAATTTAATAGAGCTTAATATATTAAATTATATAAAAATAAGGAAATTATATTTAATCAGAAATTCAATAGTTTGTTTACACGTCATAATGCAACATGAAATGATGATCTATTTTTAGAAATTATTATGATAATCTACCATAATTTGCACCAAGACGGATTTCTTGTAGGACTGTCAGTCTGCAAAATTTTTTATTGGCCGATTTTAATGGTTTGCAAAATGTAATGAATGCATTGGGAATAGGGTTTGTCGGTTTTTAAAAACTGGTTTTTTGGGGTAAATTTGTAAAATTCAAAAACCGATTTTTAAATTTAAAAATATAATATGAATATAATAATAATATAACAATTACCAGAGATTTGACAGAACGGCAACCATTTTCGAACTATTTACGAACTATTTAAACCCTTGTTTAAACTATTTTATCTTGTCCGACATAGCACTTTTGCTCCAGAGTTATTCCATGCTCACATTGACATACCCCAATATAATAATAATAACCCCTCCCAAATCCTGCTAAGCTGCCTCAAAGTGGCGGAGGGGTGTACGTGGGTGGAATAGGCAATGCAAGCCAGAAATTTTATTTTTTGTAGGATCACCCTGGCTAGAAGGCTATTCCATTATGCTCAACTAAATGCTAGCAGGTATCCCCACCTCGGTGGTGTTTTTCTAGTATGCAATGATACAAAGCAGAAAACGAAAGCACACTGGCTTGGATGTCGCCCGGGTTAACAAGGTCCGCATCTGTGAGTTAGGCAAAGGCTCACATTTGGAAAGTTTACTACAGTCTCCCTTGGCCACTGATGGCAAAAGCAGCACCAACCCAAGCCTGGCTACTGCAATACACATACCCAAAGTAGGAAACGGGTTACTACATCAGAGCCCAATCAGCAAAAAAGTGTTTCCCTGGAAACTAAGCCAGAGACCACCAAGGCTGGAAAACTATGCCAATGCATGAAATGGACCACAGACATGAATGAATTCATCATGCGTACATACTACACAATTACAAAATTCAAAACTGACATTACAGGGGACTCTGACAAATTCACAAGCAGATACCGAAACATCACAGTTACAGAACAATGCATAGCAGATCAAAGAAGAACAATCATCCACAGAAACTCCATACCACACAGTACATTAAAAAACATTAAAACTCAGGTAGCACAACAAATATCACAATATGAAACCAATTCACACACACAAATAGAACAAGAAGTGGAACAGACACCAGAAATAATATACATTGATGACAAAACGCAGCCCATCAACAACACTGAAACAGACCTAATAAATAAACTCACTGACACACTCCAGGAAACAATCAATTTCATGGGTACGGATACCACGCAACGTCCATGCATTTCTAAACTTCACAACTCACAACAGACAAACAATACACTACATTGTATGAACACACACATTCTACCTAAACTTATTAATGCTGAAACAACACTCATGGAATTACACACACTTAATTATGCTGCTGCTGTCACTGTCACTACACACCTAGGTCATAAAACACTACCAAATAAGATAGACACAAACACAAAACACCACTTAAAACCTGCCTGGCAAAAACGACTCAAAAACAAATAAATAAAATCAGAACAGAACTAGGTAGACTCACCCAATACACAAAAAAAAAAAAATCTGCAAAACTTATGAAATCTATTAGAAAGATTTTCAGAAAACATAAAACACACTCACGCCATGAAAACCACAACACACACATTAAAGAATACATAGACACACCTAAACAAATTTGCAGCAAAATCACTACGCCTGAAACGATACAAAATCAGCCTAGTACGTAAACAAGACAACACACTATTCACAAAAAACAAAAAGATATTCTACAGAAACAAACACTAAAGAGAACAAACACAAAACAGAGAAATACCAACACAGCAATCACTCACTAGCTTCTACTCTGCACTGTAGGCAGTACCAGTCACACACAACCAGAGAGCAAGCTGGATTGCAGAAGAGGAGACATGCACATTAGACATACCAGAAATGCCCTATACCACTATTACTACTCAAGAAGTCACAAACACAATTAGATACACTCACAACTGGAAAGCCCCTGGTGTAGATGGCATCCAGAAATTTTGGTACAAACATTTTACCTGTTTTCATGACTTAGTGGCCAAACATCTCACACATCTCATTCACGAACCAAAAGACACACCTCCCTTTCTTACACAAGGCATCACTTTCATGAAACCCAAGAGCACAAACACTGGAAACCCATCACAATACAGACCAATCACATGCCTACCAACACTATACAAAATTTTAACCTCATGTATCATCAACAAAATATATGCACACATCGAAAAAAACAACATTCTCACACAACAACAGAAAGGTTTGCTGTAGAAGTCACATGGGGTGCAAAGAACAACTGATCATCGACACAACAATACAACATAGACATTTATACGCAGCTTACATAGATTACAAAAAGGCATTTGATAGCATACCACATTCATGGCTCATACAGACACTGCAACTCTATAAAATCAATACCAAATATATCACATTCCTACAGAACATAATGCAACACTAGAGAACAACACTGCAAGTAACCATAAATAACAATCACATAGCCACAGAACCCATACACATTAGATGTGGTACCCTATCATTTTTTGCAATTTTTGTCATTTAATTTTTGTAGAAATCGTTTAAAAACTTCATTGTAAAAATAATAATTAAAAGAATCACAATACACCGATATTGAATTTATCTCGTGAAAATCGAATTTATCTATTTATAAAATCGATTAGGTAATAAATTTAGATATATTTAAAATCAGAAAAACATAATACCAACTTTTTATCAGTTACCGATATTTTTGAATCGATACAAACTTAAACTATTAATAAATATCACGATTTAAAAATAAATGGACTTTAAGCCACTTTCATTTGCAGTGGTCTACACTTACGTTAGAGACAAAAGTTTAGAAACTGATACGAAATGAAGGATGGATGGCGAAAAAACATTTAATGAGCAATTATAAATGGCACAAAACAAGAATGCACAATTTGCACTGATGTGGTAGGATAGCGACAATTACGTGACATTTCCTCTCATTTAAATATAGGAATCCCTTGATATAGTGCGGTTAATAAATCCTTGCAATACACCGCACATATCAAAACAGCACTAATCAAACTAAAAAACCAAAATGGAAATAATGAATCCGGGAAAATATCAAAATTATAAACATGTATTTTTCCCTCCCTCAAAACCTTCCATTACATGTACTTTAAATCATTGAGGAATATGTATAGGTATTTAAAAACTTCTAGTAAGAATAAATATTTATTTTTCACAAAAAATCATTTTTTACAAAATTGCAGAAATTTCGTAAAAAATAATTGCACGTATATAGACATTGAATACCGGAGAGGAACTGAAGACAAGGCTGGCTATATAATATTTAATGGCCTTTATTAGATAGTTGCCATTCACGTTAAATTTATTAATAAATAAAATTACGAATGAATTTAAAATATATCAATTAGATGACAAAAGTCGTAATATTAACAGAATTAAAAAAAATAAATTTATTGCAGTACTCTAATCATGTAGACTACCATCCTTGAGATTCAGTTGCCAATGCTTCAGAGGGTTTGCAAAAAAAATTGCACTTGTTGAAGCGCACTAATTAAATTCGGAACCGTATATATTAAGGGATAGTCTGAAGCTTTTTAGCCCACTAATCAAAACCGCATTATTCAAACCTACACTAATCGAGGGATTCCTATAAAAGATCTTGTTGCAAAAAAATAAAGTAACCATAAATATACAGGGATAAAAGTTTAGAAACTGCGTAGTTGAGAGACAAAAGTATAGAAAGAATGGGAAGAAATGTAGAGGGATTCATGCAAAATGCGAAAATTTGCATGGGAAAATGTCATATGCAAATCATAACCTTGCCTTTATATTAAGGAGCGGAGAGCAAAATATTTCAGCTCATTCGCTGCATACAATGCCACGCCAAAGAAAACTGAGTGAAGCCACCAGGAAGACAGTAATAACACTGTATTCAGATGGAAGACAACAGAAAGCAGTTGTTGCACAACTGGGTATAAGCAAAGCAAGTGACAGGAAGATCATCAAACGGTTAAAGATGAAGGCAGTTTACGGGTGAAGCCGAGCGACAACGAATCTCTAAAACTCCTGATACCGAAAATGAGAAGAAACAACGCAAGGGAAATTAACCAGAGCTGTTGTTCAGTGCTAAATAAAGATGTTTCAATGAAAACGAGAATAAGACGAATAAAGGAACTTGGTTACACATTTTCTACCGCTGCAGCGGTAGAAAATGTGTAACCAAGTGCTGTTAAGAAACCATATTAAACTGCATCCATGAAATGCAGGCGTTTTAAATTGGCGCAGAATTACAGTGGCTGGGATGAAGACAGGTGGTATATTTAGTGACGAATGCCGATTCTGCGCCATTAATGATGGAACACGGGAGATACTTCTTAAAAAATGAAACTCCCCAAAAAATGAATATTCAAAATATTAAAAAAATAATTCAAAATATTAAAAAAATTAATATTCAATATTCACAGACGCCCCAGACCTTCAGAGGTCAATGTTCCAAAGACCATAACAGAAGGGGGTGTTTAACCGTTCAAGAAAAACGAACGGTTAAACACTCCCTTCTGTTATGGTCTTTGGAACATTGACCTCTGACGGACTGGGGAGTCTGTGTTTCATCGACGGGAATGCAAATTCAGAAAAATATAAAACTATTTTGGCTGATCATTTACAGCCAAGCGCTAACTTTTATATGCCAGTCAATGACTTCATCTTCCAACAGGATGGTGCACCTACCCACAAATCAAAAGCGACGAAAGAGTGGTTCCATGAACATGATATTGATGTTTTGGAGTGGCCTGGCAACTGTCCAGCCATGAACCCTATCGAAAACATCTATAGTCGACGACAAGTTAAGAATGTAGCACTGTAGAAGCTGTAGATATTGTTTACAGCTTTATCACTCCAACATAAGAAATAGTCCTTCACGGTAACGCGAATAATTTAATGATATCGTTATCAAAACAGAAACTGACATGCAGTGTGAAATACCTAAAATACTAAAATCTATGTGTTAATGATTAAAAATCAACAGTATAAAAAATACGAAAATAATTCATTTTTAAATATTTACCCATCATTCATTTCTTTTCATCATGGCGTCGTCATCTCCAAAGAAGTTCTATCGTTGTTTCGGAAGAGGAATTGTTTTGAATAGCCAAACACGGCAGATCGTTTTGAATGTATATTCAAAACTTCGAATGCAAAATCCGTCGATAT
>AYEL01076550.1:0-38691 GCA_000484575.1 Olivierus martensii
TAGCGTAATCACTAACCTCTTCTTTTTTTCGTTTCCTGTTTTATCGTCAAAAGTGTTCTTCCTTTTATCCATTTCGATACTTTTTAAAAGAGAAAATTCTGTACTATACTGTATGTATACAATAGCAAAGCTAAATAATAGTACAGTAATGTTAAACAGTTAATGGCAAAAAGCCCATCTTTCTGATGTTTCACCCCTTCAAAGCAAAATGACTGTTCTTGGACTGCTCTTCGTCCGGTTTTACTAACTGAAAATTAACGGTAATTTGTTAAATTGACATCATAAAAGGAGGTGCAGCTTTGTTAGTAAGACTGGTCTATGCTTACAACTCGCATTAATCGAATAAATGGACCTTTGTTAGTAAAACTGGTCTATGCTTACAACTCGCATTAATCGAATATTTGCTCGCACTAAGTGAAAAACGGTATCATTTTTATAAGTCGCACTAATCGAATATCGTAACTGAAAAACGGTATCAATTTTATAAGTTGAGATCGGAAGAGCGTCGTGTAGGGTCTATGCTTACAACTCGCATTAATCGAATATTTGCTCGCACTAACTAGTCTATGCTTACAACTCACATTAATCGAATATTTGCTCGCACTAACTGAATCTATGCTTACAACTCGCATTAATCGAATATTTGCTCGCACTAACTGAAAAAAAAGGTATCATTTTTATAAGTTTACACTTAGTGTTTCTGATTTCCCGGCCTTTGAATCATTTTTATAAGTAGCACTAATCGAGGCCTACCTGTATTTTTGCGAAAGTCGCACTAATCGAAATCGCATTATTGGAACTCGCACTAATCGAGGCCTTGCACTAATTGAATATTGCATTATTCGAACTCGCACTAATTGAGGCCTACCGCATTAATCAAATATTTGCTCGCACTAACTGAAAAATGGTATCAATTTTATAAGTCGCGAATATTTGCTCACACTAACTGAAAAACAGTATCATTTTTGTAAGTCGCACTAATCAAACTTGCACTAATCAAGGCCTACCTGTATTTGTAAATTATATCCAAAAAAATTATGGAAAATATTTTAAGAAAAGTTGAATTGTGTGGAAGCCAGAGGAATTTTTACAAATATCAGTTATAATTAAAAATTGCATTTTATCTGTGGAAAACATACATTCTCACAAAAATTGCATAATTAATCTAAATAATGCTTAATGTATTAGCACTATATTAAATGGCAGAAATTTGAATATAAAGATTTCTGATTTTACTTTTTTTTATTTTGAGTAATATTCATTCTAATATTGTATTTTTGTTCTAAATTTATAAATTATATAATGTTCTAAATTTAAAGAAGAAACATTATATGAATTTTACTTCAATATTCAAATATAGAAAAGGAGGAAAATTATACAAGTAAATACAGTAATACTGCATTGCATAATTAATAACTAACTGAATTTATTGTTTAAGAAACATTTAATAACCATTAATTGTTGATTTGATTAATTTATAATTTTTTATGATAAAAGGCAGTTGTAAATGATAATTTATTGCATTTATTATACTTTTTTTGTTTGTTTCTCTTAGCCAACTCCATATTTCAACAGCTATATTCATTGATCTTAAAAATATATTTTCTTAGTGAGAGATTTAGATCCAATGAATTTTCTCTTATATATATCACTATTTATATATACAAATTGTCTTTGACTTATGACTATGAGGCTAAAACTGAATTCCATCATAAGTTAGAGAAGTTGGAAATATCCAAAATTTATGGATTTCATGCTGTTAAGCTTTACTAGGACACTAGATATTATTGTAATAAACATATAATGAACACAAAATTATAATAATCAAATGTAAAAGGATGCTTTTGGTACACCAGTCCATTGCACAACTGGTACATATATTGAGCAATCAAGGAATTTGCTAATGACATTTCTGATGAGTAGCTGTAAATCAAGTATTTCCCAACTTATGCAAATAATTGGAACCAAAGAATTTTGCATAAGTTGGAAAAATTATTTTTTTTAACAAAAATTTTGAAGCAAAATAGTCCACTAGTTACTATGATTATATCTATACCATATTATGGCATCATATTGCTTTAATTGAAAATAAAACATCATCTTATGGTTCAATATTACAAGGCTGCCCAATTTTTTTATGACCATGATCTATTTTTTTCACTGGAGAGATTATTGATATCTAGGAAATAAAAGTACAAAAACAGCAATGTCATCTATATAATTCAAAATTTATCAAATAAAATAAACAATTCTCTATAACATGAAAATATGAAAATAACTACAAATACATGGGTACATAAACAAAAATTTTAATGCAATATTTGGCATTGTAAATTTTGCAATTGATTCAAATTTTGGATTAAATGACGAAAGAGAGAATCCTAAAATTTTTACAAATATATTTTGTTGTGAATGTAAGTTCGAATTTAAATCTATAAATTTTGCTCTGCATATTTCAGAGTCTCAGATATTCATTTTCATAATTGGAGAGCATTGATGAAGTTTATATTTTAATAAATTTAACCTTCTAGTGCCAAACAATGATATATTGTTGTCCAAACCTGAGTAGTGTAATAAAGAAAGAAAAGACATTTGAACAAACTTTTCTTTACTCATTGAAATAATAATCATTTATTGTTTTTGATATATTATATTTTATCGATTTATTAAGTAATAGTAGATCAGATCAAGGATAAAAGACACAAATAACAAAAACATATAGGGATAATCTAACTTTTCTCATTTCAACAAGAATACAGACCACTTTTACTACATATTATAAAGTGGAAAGAAATAGATGATTGGAAGATAGTCAGAAGTTTGCAATTGATTATAAAAAGCTTGTTGTGATCGACTGTAGCATTTCATATCAGCAAACAATAAGCAAAGTGATATGATCTTTTAAATGTTGTGTGTAATTTTTGTTTATGTATTCATGTATTTGTAGTTATTTTCATATTTTCATGGTATAAAGAATTATTTTACTTAATAAATTTTGAATTATATAGATGACATTGCTATTTTTGTACTTTTATTCCCTAGATATCAATAGATCTCTCCAGTGAAAAAAATAGATCATGGTCATGATCTTTTGAATGTTGCATTTGGATTTGTATATTGCAAATTTAATAAATTTTTATTCTCTATATCTCAAAAAAAGAAAGTTGTGAGAAATTTTTTACATAAGTCAGATATCTGTTGTATATATTATCTGCAAATAGAAAATAGCAGATAAATTGAAAATTATTAATTTTTTTAAAATTACATAATTTGCATTGTCAGTTTAATAGATTAATATTAAACTTTATCAAGTATATTTTTCCCTGCTTTTAAAATTAAATATATTTAGTCAATTATAATAAGGATGATTAAATTCTAATGTATCTGTAATAACTATAGTTTGTATGTAGTATCTGAAATAGCAATAGATATATCTATTAATAATTCATATTTTATTTGAAAAAAAATTTTTAATCAAATGAGATGGTTCATATGAAAGTTGAACACAATAGAATTGATAATTATTTTTTATTTTGGATAAATAATAATACAGTAGTATCCCACTTAATGCTGCTTCAATATAATGCAGTTTATTTTGAATTCTATATTTTTATTGATTCACTTTGGCATGGTTTTTCAAAACATTATTCTTACATAAATTGAAACAAAACTGAAATCACAGGAATTTGTTATATTGATACTTCTATGCCATCTCACGGTGCATTTGATATCCGTGCAGTGTACATACAAAAGTCTGCTGTGGTCAGAGTTCATATTTATGATTGGTCATCAATGTTATTTTATAGTAATAAATAACAATTATCCAATTTTAGTTTTAACTTGAATGCTGCCACTTTAAACTATAAAATAATAATTATGCATTTTAATATATTAACCTGAATGCTGCCATTTTAAACTATAGTTCCTTGAAGTTAAAATATTTTTCTTTCATCAATATTTTTTCATTGTTTATAGTTTACTGCAATCGCATTACTGCTTTTTGTTCTTAAAACTTTTTATTTTCTAATTTTAAGAATTTTACTGCATTTTGTTCTTAAAACTTTTTATTTTCTAATTTTAAGAATTCATGAATGATTTATTATGAATCTCAAATCGATATTACAATAAAGTTTACTGCAGTCTGATTACTGCTTTTTGTTCTTAAAACTTTTTATTTTCTAATTTTAAAATTTACTGCATTTTGTTCTTAAAACTTTTTATTTTCTAATTTTAAGAATTCATGAATGATTTATTATGAATCTCAAATCGATATTAACAATAAAATGCCTATAATTAATGATGCTTTTTGTTCTTAAAACTTTTTATTTTCTAATTTTAAGAATTTTTTCTGATTACTACTCTTTGTTCTTAAAACTTTTTATTTTCTAATTTTAAGAATTTTTTCATTGAATGATATGAATATAAATCGATATTAGCGATAAAAAAAATGTCTGTAATTAATGTAATACAATAGTAATAATACATGTTATATGAATATAAATTGATATTAGCGATAAAAAAAATGTCTGTAATTAATGTAATACAATAGTAATAATACATGTTACAAAATAAAATAAAAAAGAAGTGCTGTGTGTGTGTATATATACATATATGTTATCGTTAAAACCCAAAATTAGTTAAAACCCGATTTGCCTAGTTGAAACTAGTTTGAACAAATTCCATTAGTGAATACTAGTATTAACTAATCAATACTAGAATTCATTACATTTGTTAGAAACTTCTGGTTAAATTCCATTAGTGAATACTAGTATTAACTAATCAATACTAGAATTCACTACATTTGTTAGAAACTTCTGGTTTTCACTAAAATTTTTCTAGTTAAAACTCAATATGACTAGTGAAAACTAGTATTACCTAAAATTTCATTTACAAGGATAAGTCTGATATCTTCCTAATCGTGCAATCTTGTGTTAGGGGGGAACCTAGCAACTGAAATCTACAAAAGAAATATATTTATGAACATTGTAACTGAAATTTACAGAAGAAATATATTTATTAATTACATAATTTATTTCCACATGGAAAACTGTTATGACATTTAAGAGTTGCAGAGAATCCTTTCTTCTTGCACAAGTATCTTTTCAAAATGCAACCTTTCTCGCAAACACAATGTGTGAACCCTTGTGGTGCCAATGCTGGTTTCCTAGCTGCCATCCTCAAAGAAATATCTGTATCTGGTATCTTTTCAGGCATCAAGAACCTTGCCGACAAACGTCAAATTCTGATCTACAAAAAATATTTTTTTCATAATCATATTTTGGGCATTCTCTAAATAGTAACAAATACATAAAAGATACAAAACCTACCTGTAATATAATTTATCCATCTTTCCATCATTAGTTTCAATTTTGTGCAGATCTTAATTTTTTCCAACACAATTCCAATTATATTTTGAAAATCTGTCTTGGTTTTGTCCATATCAGGGATTGGGATTACGAAATTATCTCCTACTTCAACAGGGGGATGGGTGGCATTGGAGATATATTTCATTTTCTTGGCCTGTTTAGATAAATTTTCGTGAGCTTTTCTCCTGGCTGATGTAATGTAAATTCTACTTAGGACTAGCCTCATGTTCTTGTTCAGCAGCGTTCTCAGCTTCGTTCTATTGTGCATTCATCTCGATGACTCTCTGAAGTTCGTCTTCATCTTCAATGTTTTCGAGAACACCTGATGGGAATAATGAAGTTGCAAGATCTATTCTTATGTTTAACCAGAACGTGACTTGATAGGGTGACTGTTTTATTCCAGAATGAAAAGCTCGGTTTTTCATAAACTGAACAAATCAAAACGCCTTTAACTATCTGCTTTTAACTAGTAAAAACTGTAAATAATTGCTTTGTTTAGCCAATACTAGAATTCACTAAAATGTCTTAGTGAATTCTAGTATGAAATAGCATTGAACAAAGTCATTTTAACAAAAATTGACCTTGTTCAATGCTGTTTCATTTAGTGCTTTGCTTCCTTATAATGTATTCCCTGTGTTAAACTGGGTCTTACTGTAATAAATTAAATTTTTACTTTGCTATTTCATTTGCTTGAATAAATGCTGTTTAAATTTAGTGACACTATTTTCAAACAAATTAAATTTTGTTTTATGAATGATAGAATTTTCTGCAGTTGCTGAAACTTTTTAAAATATTCTTTTTAAGTATTGAAATTTAATCTATATATATATATTTTAGGGATTTGGATTTTTAGTACCATCTAATCAGAATTCAAAATTATTAGGCGTTGTATTTGATTCATGCTGTTTTCCAATACACAATGGAAAAAATGGAAATAAAACAAGGATCACAGTAAGTTACTAAAATAATTATCATACTATTTTTAAACTATTGGATTATTTATATTTTATTGTTTTCAGTGTATGATGGGTGGACATTGGTTTAAGCAGCTTTTTGGAGACATTGATAAAGTAACATCAGATATTTTGTTAGATATTGCAAAAAATGAAATCAAAAATCATCTTGGTATAAAAGAATCCCCAATTAGACATTGTGTTACAATTTATAAGGTAATTAATAAATTTATGTATTTATATATAAATTTACAATAATTTCAATTTTTGTTACAAATTTTTCAGAATTGTATTCCTCAGTATAAAGTAGGACATTATTCAATTATCAACAAACTTAAGAAATTTATTTCAACAAACAATTTGCATCTTTGTTTACTTGGGGCATCTTATGAAGGAGTTGGAGTGAACGATTGTATATTCAATGCAAGGAAAAGCGTAGAAAGTTATTTACAGATTTAAAGGTAGAATTTTAGCTATAAGAAATAATTATTATTTAAAATCATCTTTTAATTGACTTTTAGTATTCATTAAGAAAAGTTTTTATATCTTTAGCTAATAACAATAAGATAATTACATTGAAAATCATAAGTTATTGTAAGCATATATGAGGCTACACCTGAAACCCCAATCATAGAAAAAAACCACTTAAAATACTAGTAGTGACACTCTTTTCCAGTGCATTGTCAGTATAGTGTTCTCATAGAGTGCTCAGTATCACATGACCTTCTTTCCACCATTTTTGTGCAAAGAAACCCATTCGATTATATATCAGTGCATCTTAAATAGTCAATTGAGTGTAAATATCGTAAGTTTTTATTGATATGATGGGCTATTGTGCAATAGAATATAAAAGTAAATTGAAAGAGCGAAAGAGATATTAATTTCAAAAATGAATATACTAAATAAAATAAATAAAAAATATAACTGAACATGGATAAATAGGTGCAATCCCAGATCAAAGTAATGCTATCAATAAATATTTCCATCAATAGTTTTTAAATGAAACTTCTTATATATTTTAAATAATAATTATGTAATTTAGGTGTGTATAATTGTTCTCAATTAAACCAATTATTGATTATGTATATCCTTGATAAAAATTCTTTATAAAATATTTCCATTTTACCCAAAAATATTTAGTTAATTGATTTGAAGCATATCGATCTATAAAGATTATTTCTGTTTTCTAATATTATATTCATTATTTTTATTATGAAATAAAATATTTTAGTACGCCAAGGGCATGTAAGATATTTTACATTCCGAAGTTCATCAGTACTATATGTACAGTATAAAAAGTTCTTTGGATTCATTTGTAACTAAGGGGTGGGAGAGATGAACGGTTAATCGTGTCTCTTTAAGCCTGGTTCATACCTAGGTTGTAGAAAATTTAAGATTGTAAGAATCAGATCGTTTCCATCGTTTATTGCGTATCGAGCAAATAAGAATACTGTACAGTAAGCTGTATACATTATGTTTTACAGAGAACTCAAAGTAGAGGATAAGAACAGCAGATGGACATGTTTTCTATATCGGGTACGATATATATTGTGTTTTACAGAGAACTCAAAGTAGCGGATAAGAACAGCAGATGGACATGTTTTCTATATCGGGTACGTAAAGTATACAGTTTTTTAGAGATATTAAGTTTGGATGCTAAATATAAATGTATTTTATTTTATTAAATTTAATCAATTCGAAATTCATTTTCATTTCTATACTCTACACGTGTTTTCGATAAACCGCCAACCCCGATTAGCAGCCAAAATCGTCCCCAAACGGTTGGTGGCGTCTTATCGGGGTTTGATTATAATTGTTTATGTGTCTTTATGAGTTTGAATATGTATAATATTTAAATCTAACTATGTGAACTACTGCTATATATATGTTAATGTTAGTCTTTATGTGTGATTTTGTGTGTGCATTTGTGTTGATCAGCATTATTGCTTGTGTCAGTGTCTGTCATCAAGTATGAGCTTGTATCTGTGTATATGTTTGTGAGTATCTGTGTTCGTGTTTATAGCATAATGCAGTATTTGAAAAACAACATTATTCATAAAAGTTTATAATTTTAATAGAGAAATTAATTTATTCTTTTTTCATTATTTAAAAAATATGTATATTTGAGTGAACAATGCATTAATTCATATAATAAATTAAACACAAATAAATAAAATATTTACAAAATCATTTATTACACATTTTGTAATTCATATTTAAAACACAATAATTTATTTGTCAAGATAAACGATAAAAAAAAAAATCAGAGACATTTGTTAAGAAAATCTGTATTGCACTTATTTAATATGTACTTATTTAATTATCTAGTTAATTAAGGAACTAACAGTTAAATAAAATTTTTCATAAATATTAAATTACATATTTATGTTATATAAATATTTTATCTCATTGATAATTTACATGGAAATTATTTATTGTTCTCGCCATGCTGTTCGGTGCGAATATCTCAACTCCATTCACATGGGACGGATTTTCAACAAATTTGATATTTGCTTCTTCGCAGAAATCTATCGAATATATTCGATTTTGATTCAAAATCCGATTTATAACTGTCTCTAGAGTGGAGTTCAACTTTGTATATTTCTATTCAATAGTTCACTATCATACACGTAAGAGATGTTGTCACAGAACCCAAACAGAAAGATTTGATAGAAACTTCAACATAACAATTGAATAATATATTATAATAACGTTAATAAATCATGGTTACTATTATTTCACACTATTCTAAAGATTCATGACGCAATTATTACGAATTCGTTTACATTATTATGTCACACGTTTATGTAATAATATAGTACACTGAATGTTTGTATTGTTTTAAATTTTGAATACTAAGAAATATATAAATACAAAATTATTATTGCTGTTTTATCCATATTCAAAAATCAATGTTTATAATAATAAGAATGTAAAATTCAGTGTTTATAAATAATTTAATCCAAATTTTATCAAAGGGCATATCGAAAATATTTATGTTAATTTTTCAGAATTTTCACTGATGAACTACAATATTTATTGATAAAATATTGAATTAAGGAATTAAAAATTACATAAATTATATACTTGATAAATTATAAAAATTATAACAAATCAACATATATTTAAACATAAATAAACTATACTTTACAAACTTAAAATTATTAATTTATGTTTCAATAACATACATATGCTTCAGATTGTGAATTCCGTTCTTGTAATATTTACAGTTCAGGAAAAACAATTTTAATCATCATAAAAGCATTTCTGTACGACTCCTAAAGTTAGAAAAAACGACTTTAAAAAAATATATTTTACTTCTTTTAATATTTTAAAAATATTTTTGATTCAAAATTCTGAAAATATAAAAACAGATTCCACATTAAAAAATAAAGCCAGATTATTTTTTTATTCGATCGCAAAGCTCAGTATTATTATTATTATTATTCAGATAAATTTACTATATGAGTAGATACATAAATGTAACTATTAAATTCATTTAACATAATTTTAACACAACAGCGCCCTGATCTTACTTTCATATCTAAAAAAATTCGTTCTTATTAGTAGAACAAAAATTATTTGATTGTTGTTGTTTCCTTCAATTGCTGTATATTTGCCAATTATATTGTATCTATACAAGAACAAGATACAGATACTGATTCATCAAAGACTTTCATTCCTCTTATGTCGTCCAAAGAGTTCGTATAAACAACATAACAACCTAATGTTTTTGATGATAACCGCTCTCTGCTTCTGAAACTGAAAACTTTAATGGAAATAAAGAAAAAGTTTGGATTAGAATTTCATTTTTTTAACTGATATCTATCCTTATTAGAATTTATATGATCTTTATCAGTACAAATGACTGGAAAATTTTATTTCATTTTGAGAAACTTTGTTCACAAACTAAACACTTTTGATTGTATCCGTGCTTCATGAATTCTTTTAATTTAGGTATTCTTATTTAGATATATTTTATTTTTAATATCCTGATAAATTTAATCATAAGCATAACAAATCAAATTTAAGCTTGTTTAGTAAGCAAAGAAAAAGCCTGTTTACGAACGATTTGATTAGTTTCATTAATATTTTATCTGAAAATTTATTAAATTTGTCGAATATTTTCAAGTTTTAGATAAATTATATACTATAAAAACTTTATTAAAATTAATAATAAATGTATCACAATTAATTTAGATACACAGAAATGAAATCTGATATATCTCATAATATTTGCATGAAATTATTAGAAATAATTTTATTAATATTTTTTCCGGTAATTTATCAACATTAAATTTGGTTTGTTATGCTTATGAATAAATTTATCAGAATTATTTTTATTTTGATGTTTAAAGACAATTTAGGATATCAAAACGAAAAGAATAAAATAATCATCTGGATCAATTTAGACTTCTAATTGATCTAGAGATGATTTGTTATCAAATTCTTTTGACAGAAAACAAAATTCGACAAAAATCAATAAAATTTTTAAATGAACGTGAAAAGTCTTTAAAAGCTTGCGATACTTGATATTCTACTTATTTTGGTTCACAAATTATTTCTCTAATTGAGATGAGATCAAGTCGTTGTATGTTATTGGATTCTGTATACACTAGAGAATTGAATGATAAATCCAATAACAAATTCGAACAAAAATATCAAGAAATAGCGATTAATTATGTTTTCTGAACGATGTAATCCCAAAAATTTCCATCTCCTGCTGCAATTTTGGTTATATTTTATAACAATTATCATATTATGAAGATTCTTGCCATTGTTTTTTTGAAGTTAACGGCTACAGTTATCATATTCACGTATATATAAAATTAAAAAAAAATAAATTATTTATAATTTTATAACAAAATGCGTTTATTTTCAAGAAATTCTGTCGATTTTGAAAGAAAATTAAATTCTTTGCATAGAATAGATCTAAAGTAAATTTATTTATTTTTTACGTAAAAAAAAAAAATATAATATTATGTGAGAATAATATTTATTTTATGAAATACTTCATTAAATCTCAAAAATTTCCATCTCCTGCTGCAATTTTGGTTATATTTTATAACAACTATTTTCGTGATAACCTGAAACTATTATCATATTATGAAGATTCTTGCCATTGTTTTTTTGAAGTTAACGGCTACAGTTATCAGTTCTATTATGTATGTTAATGCTCTTCTTGCATAGAGCATTAAAATTAATAAATAAAATTAGTTAAATAAAATAAAGAAATTAATAATAATAAAAATAATAGATGATAGTATCGGACTCTGTCGATAAATCTACTCCTGGCCGGGCTGAATCTAGCCACGGACCCTCTAATGGCGCTAGCCAGGCAATACACAGACCGGCATCGTCTTTAAAGCTTAAACTTTAAATACTAAACCAACCTCAAGAGAATTTTAATCCAAATAATTTTTATTTGGATTAAAGTTCCCTTGAGGTTGGTTTAGTATTTAAAGTTTAAGCATTAAACTTAAATTGTACTTCTACAAAAAAAATAAATTAATCTATACATTTTATAAAACTATATATGTAGATATATTTCAGACATCCATTTGAAGTATACATTTCAGATTTCAAAAATCTATCACCAGCTTCTATAATTTTTAATGTTGTGCATGTCTAAAGATATACAATTGTAACAAAATTGCAGTATAATTGCAAACCATATAATCAATTCACTACAAACTTTAAAATATACCCTTTTAAAAAATAATATTAAAATGAGAGTGCACTCTACCATATCTTAACATACAGCATTAATATATAGAGCATGTTAATGATCTGTTAAAATATTATATTAATATATATTATGTATATTAATGTTCTAATATGAAAAATAAATAGATTATACACTGTGTATATATATTATGTTCTAATATGTTGCAATGATGGTTACAACATTGTTCTGCTATGTTAATGTTCTTACCTAGAGCATTAAAATAAATAAATAAATTTAAATAAAATAAATTAATAATAATAAAAATAATAGATGATAGTGAAATTTTAAAGCTAACTCCAAAAAAGTGCATGTAAATTATTTAAATGTGTCAATTTATTGTTTTACTAGCAGACAACAAAACTGCTCTTTGCACAAACATGGCTGCTGCAATGGAGTGTTGCTACTTTCCCTATCTAGTACTTTAAAATCACCTATTCTATAGCACCCTCTAGTAATAACAATTCTGGGCTCAGATTCACAAAAGCGTCGTTATTGAACTAATGACAAAATATAGTCATTATGGCTCAAAATGACAGTTGTCCATATTCACAAAACTTGTTGCAATCAGTAACAACGTTTATCGGCATTTTTGGAAAACAATGCACAACTGTGTTTATTCAATATTAAATCCAAAAAAATGCACTTAAATAATTTAAATATATCAATTTATTGTTTTACTAGCAGACGACAAAGCTGTTCTTTGCACAAACATGGCGGAGTGTCGCTACTTTCCCTATCTAGTACTTTTAACCTCTTCAAAAGAAAATCATGAAAGGAATTTGAACAGGGTGACACCTTAGAAAGGCAAATTAACAATAGAATTGTTTATCGTTCCAGCCACCGGCCCGGAGAACCTTGTCTTCCACGCAGGGCCGGGCTGACTAATTGTGGTGCCTGAGGCAAAAAAAAATGTCGCCTTTAAAATTTTTTTGAATTCTAATTAATGAATAATAATCTAATAGAATAACAGACATTTTAAGAAAAATTTGTACAGTAACATCCCGTTTAACGCTGTTTCAAAATAACGCGGAATATACCTAATCTGTGGAAGAAGCTTTCTCATAAATTATTTACTTGAACATTTTTGATTTTCATGAATGATTTATGAATACAAATCGGTATTAGCATTAAAAATGTCAATAATTAATTTTTAATATAATGCAATAGTAATAATACATGTTATATAATAAAAAAAGGTACGTATATATTTTTTTATTCACTGTCCTGTTTCCACCTATTCCCATTATTACTTGTTAAGATGACCTCGTTTAACGTTGTTTTGTTTAGCTCTTTATTTTTTGGAACGTATCCCCCCGCATTAAACGCGGTCTTACTGTAGTGTTCATAATTTTTTTTTTAATTTGCAGTTTAGAAAAACTGCGCTCAGCTGCAGCTACAGTTACAAGCAATGTTAACAAAATTCTTGGTGCTACAACAACGTAATTTTATTATTTTGTACGAATTTTGCCATATTAATATTTTTTGTTCATTATACATTTCATATTTTTACAATTCATTTTGGCGACTATATCAGTCCTGCACCTGATGCGGTTGCCTCGCCGCTTCATCTATGGAACCGGCCCTGCTTCCACGATATAAAATATATAATTAAACAAAAGAGTAATGTGACGCACAGTGGTCACTTTTGTCGTTCTGGGCAAGTGAAATTATTTTATTTAAAAAACAAAATGAATGCTTGGAAAACTTTACGAAAGGATAGAAGACTAATTTAAAAGAATAATTTGTACATTTTTAGGGATATAATGCTGAAGAATAACTGAAATAAAAAACAAAACTGAATTTTACAGAGCATTACTGATATATTTGCTTTTTATACTTGTTTGATGGTATAAAGCCATTTTGTGCGGACCGCGAGGCTTCCAAGATTTGTGATATAATATTACTTTTTAATGTTTTTTTCACTTTTATTTAAACTTTTTTGAGAGATTAAAAAAATCCTAAAATTGAATTATACTAACTGGATTAATTAATTTTTCTTAATTATTAGTAATTATTTAATGATCAACAAGCTATCAATGACTACATTTTTATAAGATTTTTCAATCATGTCAATTTCAGTTTTTAGCTATTTCAGTTTAAAGTTTTGAACTGTGACTGTGTTTTAGTTACTTTTTTGGTTTCTAATTCTCACCATTTCAGTGATTGTGTGACCGTTGTTCTGAGATTCTGTTTTAATTTTATTTTTATTTTACCATGAGTTCGTTGCAATTGTGAAATGAGTAAGAAAAAAACATAAAATAGAAGATGAAAATCGAGTATATTACTGTCCGACCAGCTTAGCCGTAACCATCGACGCAAGTACGCGTCCGCTAACTGAACGAGTCCAATGACAAAATAGGGATGACAGTTTCGCACATGGATGTTTTCAAACGCAAAAACTGAAGTTGAATGGAAGTTTATTGTAATGTCGGATGCTATATGATTAGTTTCGACGTTGGAAATAGTATATTTAACAAAACTTGATATAATATTAATTCAATAATCAGTGCTGGCTTTCTCTATAAAGAGGCCCGGGTGCAAGAAACTTTTTGGGGCCCTAAAATATTTTTCATAGGAAAAATAAAGGGATTCGAAATAAACAAATATTGCGTAATATGTCTTTATTTAGGCTAAATATGCGATTTTTTTTTTGCTATTTCATTAATCATTTCGGCAATTGCCTTTTCGATGCTTAATATAGCAAGTGCATTTAAGTGTTCTTCATAGATACTTGACCGAAGATAATTCTTTATTAATTTTAATTTGCTAAAAGAATGCTTTGCATTTTGCTATAGTAACTGGTAATATAAAAATTTTTAATATGGTTAGCACATTTCGAAATAATTCATTATAGTTATTATTTAATGTATATTGCACGTTATTATTTCTTAATATAATAACGCGCAATATATATCAATATGTCTTGCGCGTTATTTACATCTTTTTGGTCTAAGAACAATTCTCGCAACATATCAATTTCCTGGATTAGATATTCATTTACATCTTTATTATAAAATTTTACAAAATTTTTTAAACGGTTTTCTAGTTTATTTTTCATAATGTTTTTTATATCAGTGATTAATTTAAAATCGGAAATAATACTGGGTATATTTTTAAATCTTTCATCTATTTGTACAATAACAGTATCAGTCACAATGTTGAAAAAGTAACATTTAAATTCCTATATTGAGGGTTGTAAAATTTCATCTTCTGTTAGTTCGAAAAATAACCTTTTTCGAATTCTTTATTCAGGGAAATCTGAAATATTCAACTTTTGTGCTATCATTTTTGCGTCATCTAAAAATATGTTAAATTTTGATCTTAAATTTGGGATTTCATTTTTAATTTTATTTACTAAGTCAAGAACAATTGTTTTTGCTTGAAATAGTTTGTTGATACTATTAATTTTTGACACTATTGTAAACCATGCCAATAAGCATAAAACAAATGGCAGTTCTTATAATGAATCTAATAGACTTTTAGCTTCAGATACTAATGTGTTGTCGTACTTGCACTAATAAGTTCTTCTAATGCATTACAAATTTGTTCAAACTCTGAATACACTGCTTTGACTGCATCTATTTCGGCTTTCTATCGAGTATCACATAATGGTTTAAGTGTAATATTTAAATGCTTTTGTATAATTTCCCACCTTTTTGTAGATGCAGAAAATAAGCGGTATAAACGTTGCAATATTTCGAAAAAATTTTTACAATGTATGCTACTGGAAGCAGCATCACAAATTATGAAATTAAAAGAATGTGATAAGCAAGGTACATAAACTGCATGAAGGTTTAAACTAAATATTCTAGATATACACCTTTATATTTTCCTTTCATATTGCTACTGTTATCGTTGCTTGCCCTCTGCAATTCATATCTAAATCAAGGTCACCTATTCTTTTTAAAAGCGTATTTGCTAGTTCTTCACCAGTCATATCAGTTACTTCAATAAACCCTGTAAATGATTCATTTATAATTAATTTTTGTCTACAAAGGTTACATATCTAATAATTATTGAAGTTTGTTCCTTGTGAGAATTATCAGGAGTACAATCCATTTGGATACTGTAATATGCGGCTGCTTTTAAATCGTCTTTAATTTTATTAAGGACTTCATTACCCAACACAGTAATAATTTCATCTTGAGATCTATACGCCAAATTATGCACAATTTTTGTCTTCATATTTTTAATTCTATTTACATGATCCATTAGCATAGGATCATATTTATCTAATAATTCTATTAGACTTAAGAAAACTTCCATTATTCGATGTTCCTATTGTATTGTATGCTAAAAATAGAATAACATCTACAATTCTTTGAAATAGTAATTTTAGATGTTTCGCTTCTTTATTTAGATTAATTTGATTTGTTTTGTCAATGGTCGAGCATAAATTAAGCCTTTTTAATAATTATTGCCAACCAATAAAAGAATTAAAGTGACCAACAGAAACCTCGTGATCTCGAATTACAGATGACAGTTTTCTCCATTTATCAAACCATATATAGGCCTAAATCGTGTTGTTGATTGAATTTTTCCTCTTCTTTTGGAAAATAATACACAACAAAAGTAAAATATTGAGTTTTCAGCTTCTAGTAAACTAACCAGCTGCGAAGCTGAGTTTCATTATTTGGCTTTTTTTTTAATAGTACGATATAGAAAATGATCTATCTTCAATATTCTTAACGAAAGCATCTTGATAATGATATTTAGATCCGGATTTAACACAAAGTAATCTAAATTTATCTGTAATAATATTTGGCTACAAACCTAGATCATTTATATTCACTTGATCATCAACGCTATTATCATTTTCATTGTTATTTTCTGTATCCAATACGTTTGTAGATTCATATGCGTATTTTTCGACGAATTTCACAGTTTCTACATTTTCATGGCAAAGTAATGTAACTTGTTTAGAGTTTTCATCTCCAGTCGAAGCTTGAATCGCAGCTGCTGAAGTAGTAGCAATTTCGTTGTCAGATTTATTTTGTAGCCATACATCTAAATTTATCCGTGACTTTTTGAGATTTTGCTTTTCTTTTTTTTTCTTTTCTGCTAATTTCCTATGGCACTCAGAGAGATACCCTAGTTTTAGAAACCATAGAAATTGAGAATTCCCTGATTCGAATAACAAAAACTAAATGCTTGCACCATCTAATGAAATTTGCAAGAATTAATTTGTAAAGTGGTGAGGTAAATGGAGTATACAGTAATAATTACGTTATTTTAAATAGTGTATAGTAATCTAATTTAAAAATAAGCCAAAATATACATTTTTTTCAAATTAAATACATAAAATAAAAATAAAATTTTAATATGAGCGTTTAGTTCATGATCATTTTGGGGTCCCCTCAATGTGGGGCCCGGGTGCATTGCACCCACTGTACCCCCTAGATGGCCGGATTCCCACCCGTCATTATACCGACTGCGACTCTCTCTTTCGCATTTGGATTCATTCACCTTAGCTAGGCGCGGCTTTCGTGGACAGACAATAGTAGCGGTGGGAAAATGACTTTTTCATAACAAATCACATAGATAAATTGCTTTGTTTAACAAAGGTTTTCCAAACTTTTGTGATTTTGATTGGAAAGTAATATCAACGTTTGGTAGTACTTATTTGTGTGAAAGTGCATTTTCTCTAACATGAAGACAGTTAAGAATCAATTCAGAACCTGCCTTGGAGATTCTTCTCTTTTACATATTCTGCGGATAGCTACAACAGGAATGGATGTAAATATTCAGCCCTTGTAAATGCTGCTGCCCGCCCTCATTTATTACATTAAATAGAAACATACCATACATTTTTTATATTTAACTGTTTATATTTTATAACTTTTTGTTGACATGTTTATTGGATGCAATTTGGTAAATATAATTTTGTAATAAGGTTTGTTAATCTGGAAATAAAACTGGTTTCCAAAAAGCGTTATTTTTATGCGTTCAGTTTGTTAAAACAATAGTGTATCAAGTACCAAAGCCCCTCCCCTTTTTTTGTAACAGCGGCTCTCCATATCTCTAGTAAACACGGCTATGGCCCTCGGGTTCATTATAATTGGACAGTACTGGTATAAATAAATAAATGTTTAATTCTAAATGTTTACTACTACTATCAGCGATGTGTTCACATACTTCATTTTGAACGAAATGTAGTTTTCAAACTGTACGTTCTAATGATTGGAGCTTAACTTCGGCTGAAATTTCACTAATTGTTGTCCTTCCTATGTCCTGGTTGGATAACATTATTTTTTGGCAAGCAACAATGCATTATAGTTTGGGTAATTGTTTGCGTTATGAGATTTACTCATTTGTTGTACAGCAATGCATTGTTTTTGGTCAGTTTTGTGTTTATATACAAAGCAAGAACTGTTTTAGCTGTAATTTTTGTATGATAGTTATTGTGAAGTGGAACAGTTATTTTATTTTTGACTCTCTTTTCAGAAGAAAAATTAAATGCTCTCTTAATTAACTGTAAGCTGCATCTCTTTTTTAACTTCGCGTAAGACTCATTCTTGACTCAAATATCAGTTCATCTTGTGTAAACGTCTGTAAGAGCGGAAAAACTTTCCTCCGTTTGACCGAATCACTGCAGCTAGCGAATGATTTTTCTGATCTCCCAGATGGTGATGGAGTTTCTTTGAATTGAAGTCCCTCGAAAACATTATTTTGGCACAGCCATTTCTCATTTAGAAAGATAGCGTTTTCTCCATTTCAACATTGATTGCAAAAGTTTTCAATCGTTTTTTTTAATTAAATATTTGGAATCTCCTTATACTCCGAGAAATCACTTCTTTGCATGAAAAAGTTAAAAATTGCATCAGTTTTTTTATTAATGTTTTGGTTCATGCCAAACGATAAACAGTGCTTCTCGTTGCACTCCGCATATCAAACCTAAAAGCGATATCAAAATCTAATGTTGCAAACAGTTGCAACTAAATTTAATACAAAAATATTATAAACTCTTATGATATGTTGATACTTCAAAAAGATGAACTGTAATCGTGGGTAAGTCAAATTAAATACAGTTGTATATATATATATATATAAATATACAACTGTATATATATATATATGCACTGTGTAACTGTATATATATATATGCATGGATAAGCATGACTTCTAGTAGCATATAACATACATATTTGCATGTAAGCATGTTATGATAGCGTTTTCTCCATTTCAACATTGTAGATATGCATTTCGTTATCTATATTCTTCCATCACAATTTTAATGAAAAAAACGCAAATTAAGGAGGCGCGACTCCTCATGGGATTACAAAAAAATTCTAAAATTCTTAAAACTTTCGGGAATAAAAAATGTTGTGAAGAAATGATTGCTTTATGAAGACAAATATTTTAAAAATTCACCACAAAAGCATTTGACATCTGGAAACAATTCAAACAATTTTTTTTGCATATTTTATGCCCCCTTTCCAATCAGGGAGATTACTAGGGGACGTGCCAGTTCCAATCACGTTCTGCATTCACACCCATGGAGGGGGGCCGGATGGTGAAGGATGGGGATTACTGGGCCTGGCCCGGTAATCTCCGTCCTTCACCATCCGGCCCCTATTCGGCCAATTATCCGGGCCGGGCCCAGTAATCTTCGTCCTTCACCATCCAACGTGCCATTCGGGTCTGGTCCCGAAAAAATCCGGGACCAGACCCGGGACGCGAAGCCGGGTCCTCTGCGTGGCACGCCGACAGCGTTACCATTCGGCCATCCGGCCGCCCCAAACAATTCTTAATAATTCAAAAAAATCATCCCAACATTGGTTAGATTTGCCGAGAGGAAACTAGAATTAATAGATTTGGCTTTCCTCATATGAATTTATATGAGGTGTCCGGATTCGGTTATTGATCAGTACCCTCTATAATTTGGCTGATTTTTTCATTGAGTTAGTTTTCTCGCCGATTACTAAATAACGGGGGCATTAGACTGAAATGGTCCCACTACTTAGTAATCGGAGAGGCTGGAAAGTGGCATTAAAAAAAGTCTTCCCAATTGTTTTTGTTGTCATTAATCTAGCTACTTTATATGTAGAGTACTATATTAAAAAAAAAAAAAAAAAAAAAAGTAATTGTTTCTGAAGTTAAATGCTGCTGAAAAAAAAAAAAAAAAAAAAAACAGAAAAAGTAATTGTTTCTGAAGTTAAATGCTGCTGAATGCATGAGAGATATATTATATGATGGAGAACCAACTAGCAGTCAATTATAAGTTGGACAGACACGCGATTAGATTGACCAATAAATTGATAGATGAGAATCCACGATTCAACCTTCACCTGATGGTTAATCCCATTACGGATGCAGGCGACGTCAGAATGCACTACTGCTTAGTAAACTCAAATTGGAAATTGAATCGATTCTCTTTTTTGTGTGTAAAACAATATAGAAAAGAAAGATCAGAATCAACCATTAAGGCTTAGATATCTCTAAAAAATGAAAAACGGGAAACTATTTCGTCGCTTTCCTATGGGACGGAAGGAGGGTCATATCATGTTAACATTTTGAAAAGTGACTGTCAAAAAAAATGACTGTCAAAAAAAGTGACTGTCAAAAAAGTGTTTGAAAAGTGACTGTCAAAAAAAATTTACGCATTTCTGATCCGTTTTTTATATATATTGTACATTGTATATTTTTGATTCATTAAACTTTATTATTATTTATTTTATTTTATTTATTAACTATTAATTTGTCTATTATTTGCATTATTATACAGTATTTATATAATTGTCAATAATGTCATGCTTAATAGTTTTATCTAGTATATTTTATTAAAATATTTAGAAGTTTTTGTTTTAAACGACACTATATTTTGTATTAAAATACATTTTTTTATATCAAAGCATAATACAGTGGTACCTTGGTTAACGAGGGCCTCGGATAACGACGTACTTGGTTAATGATGAGTGGCTGTAAGAAAAAATGTCTTGGTTAACGACGCAGGCTTTGGTTAAAGACTCCTTATTATGTGAACTTCGACAAAATAGAGCTCTATAACAGCTCGTCATCGCATCATGTGATTAATTAGCTCAGTCAATCGGTATTTATTTAACAATCAATTCAAATCCGACAATATTATTATTAAAATTAATAAATTATAATCATATAAAATATATTTAAGTAAATTTGATAATAACATATAGTAATGAACACAAATTATTTAATTAATTAAAAATATACGTGCAACATTGCATTAATTTTTAGTTTCTTAAAGATGATTTCTAGACAATTATTATTTTAAACTAGTTTTTAATTTCTTAAAGATGATTTCTAGACGATTATTATTTTAAATCCTTTTAGTTTTTTAAAGATGATTTCTAGACGATTATTATTTTAAATTCTACGAACAAAGTCTGATTCTTATTGCAAGTTGTTTGCGTTATACATTGCAAGTGGTGTGACGTCGCAGTTTCGGATTCCATTAGAAGAAGAAAATCGTCTGTCCGAGATGCTACAGTTCATATAGACAATAAATCTGCGAGTGCGTGTCACTGTTCGTTCGCTATCAAAAGGCAAAATCAAATCTCATTTGTATAATAATGGTTGAATCTATAAGCCGCTAATCAGTGTTTACGGGTTCGTTTGTCAAAAAACTTCAAAGTGAGCCCAATTGTCCTTCTGGTGAAGATTGATAATTAAAAACTGTTTTCATAAACAATTCATTTTATTAATGTTAATCTTTTTTGTAGCAAATATAATAAATAAATGATACTTTCCATATTTTTAGGACATTTTAAATGAGTTTTATCTGTATTTTTAATACTTATTATGGTTGTGGGAAGGAGCCGGAACGAATTAATCAATTTTCAGTTATATCCTATGGGGAATCACGCCTTGGATAACGACGGTAATCCGTTCCAGGATTACCGTCGTTAACCAAAGTTCCACTGTAAAGAATATCCAGCATGGCCAATTGCGGCTCTGATTTTGGTAATAGTCATTTTAATTCAACTATTTAATTTAAAAAAATAATATATTTTAAATTCGTTCAATAAATGTATGCGAAATATATAATAAAAAATTTTTAGAAATTTTGAAATCATTAATTAAGATTAATCTGAAAAAACTAGGGTACAGTATTTGAGAATTTTGTCAATGGCTCATAGTGATATGAATTTTGGCCAGTCTGCAGTATAATGTATAATGTAGCTTAATAGTCTCGAATTTGGATGAATAATTCCCAGAATTCCAAACAAAAATTCAGAAATTTCCTGAAAATTCCCAAATCCAGAAGTTTTAGTTGATAAAACTGATAAAAATCATGATTTAAACTGTATAATAGATTAAAAATGTTTATCCCAAATAAAATAGAATATAGTTCATAAATAACAGGGAATTCGACTTAAATCTTTTCAACAAAAATCAAAATCAAATAAGACTTTCAATATAAGAATGCAAAATTAATAAGAATGCTTATTTTCATTATATCGAATACAATTTTTTCGGCTTATTTAAATAATATAAAAATTTCATTCTAAAAATAAAAAAAAAAAATTATAAAAATATTTTAATTAAAAATTTAAATAATAAATAATTTATATTTAATTATAAAAGATTTAATATAATACAATAAATATAAAATTTCTAAATAATGAAAATAAAGAATATGAATCTGATTTCTGAAAATATTATTTCATTCCATGAACAGTATTTAAATGATTTTATTAATTTATTAAAAATTTAACAATTATCGAAAATTTTGAAAATGAGAACAGTTGTGTTCCTAATTATCTTTAACAGGATTATCTTTAAAGCACATTCTTTTAAAAATTAACTGAATACAAGTTGTCCAACTGGTACATCGATTTCGCAACCGATAAACTACTATATTGATATAATATTTATTATAATATATTCTATTTTACTATTAATATTCATTATTTCCTGCAATAATTGATATATTAATATTTGCTAATAGTAATTTCTTAATTATCATAATGTTTCCCATTTATTTGCAAAATTATTTCATATTTTTTGGAATACAGGTATCCCTCCTATAACACGGTAGATAGGTTCCAGAAAGTGTTGTGTGAAACCGTGTTATATGAGACCCAGAGCCAATACAAAAAGGAGATACTTCAAAACAATTAACTTTGTTTAGTTCCACATAAAAAATTTAATGTTTATTAAGAATATTAATAACATAAAATATAGAGAAAGAAAAAATATATACGTAAGTCCTTAAAAAAATAATATACGTAAAACAAAACAAAAGAAAAAGTATACAGACTATATAACATTCATGTGATAATTATATCTCCCTTACCACTATTTCGTTAAAACGAGAACGTTTTTTTCTTTAACAATATCAACTTCACTTTCTTGTTTTTTCTTTTTAACAATATCAACTTCACTTTCTGAACTTTTTGCACAAAGTTGGTATATTTTCTCTCTCCTCACAAAATTTGTAATCTGACCCGTTACAACCCATTACAAAACAATCGTTCCTTAACATATACTTAAAAAAATTTATGAATAAAAATTTTTTTCTGCTCTTTCATATTCCTTTATCGAAGAATAAAAAATTATTTTTTATCCAAGAACTGAACGTTTGGAACACAAAATACTCAATAGTCGTCAATTAACTCAAATACAAATCGAAATCGAAAATAGACTGCGTATCGTCCCTCTCATGGCAAACTAGCGAAATTGCATTTATGACTAATTTTACAAAATACAGTCGATTCTCGTTATGCGCGGATTCTTATTCGCGTATCGGACTATTCGCGAAAATTTATTTGTAACTATAAACTCGATGTTCGCGGAGCTTTCGCGCTTATTCGCGGACTCCCGCTGTCGGCGAAAATATTGTTATCAATGTAAACTCTTTCTCCTTCTCTAATAAAGGAAATTGTTTGTTACCAAATATAGTTTCTGTGTCGTTTTGCCAGAAAAGTCTCATTACCTGTCCTTGCTCACTCCACAATCCACAGACTACAGGTAGGCCAAGTCTGTTCATATCATCTGCAGGTCCCATAGAAGAATGTGATTTTATGCTTGAACGCAGCTTCAAATTTACTTTCTGCGCATTTGCTCCTTATGCCGAGATTTTAGATCTGAAGCAAAAAGTGACACACACAAAGCTGACACAATTTTTAAATGTAGTCCAGAAAGACAATGTGTCAGCTGACACATCAAACAACTACCCATATAAAATAAGATTTTATTTACTACATAGCTAGTGTTTTAAAAATTTTAAGATTATCGTAATTAAAATAGTGTATTTTATATATATTATTATACATGCATGCACTGTAATTATTTGTAACTGCTATAATACATACTAAATAAGGTGTCTTTAAACGAAAAAATACACATAAAGCAAGGATGAAAATGTTGGAAAGAAAGATTCGCAGAAACCTTTGTGCATATTTCCCATATGCACAATGATTTAGCATTTGCTAATTCAGTATTCGCGAAGAATTTACAGGACGTAAGTTCCGCGAATAACGAGAATCGACTGTATTTCTCAATGATGGCATTTTGTGTGTATTGTGTCCCTAGTATGGATTTACAGAAATTAATAAAAATGTTTTGTGTTGTAGGAGAATAAACGTAATTTTTTAAATGTGTTAAGTAAGAATCGTGTTGTAGAAGTACCGTCTTATATGAGGGTTTCCGCAATTTTCAAATCGTGTTAAAGCGAAACCGTGTTGTAGGAAGCCGTGTTATAAGAGGGATACCTATATTTTTTATTTAAATGTGCTTTATTTTAATATGAAAGTGTTTAATTTTTGTGATTAGTACTTTATTTTAATCTAATCTATTATTATTAACTAAATAATTTAAATTTATTTATAAATAAATAGTAGTTATAAATACTATAGTTATATTTTCATATATTCAAGATAATATACAGGAATCCCTTGATTAGTGCGGATTTGAATAATGCGTTTTTGATTAATACGCTATTCTTTGATATATGCGGTGCCAGATTTGATTAGTGCGCTTCAACAAGTGTGATTTTTTTTTTTTTTTGCAAACCCTCTGAAGAGTTCGCAACTAAATTTTGGGGATTGCAGTTTACATGATTAGAGCACTGCAATAAATTTGTTTATTTACTTATTTATTTATTTTAATTCTGTTAATATTACGACTTTCATCATCTAATTTTTGTATTTTAAATTCATTCGTAATTTTATTTATCAATAAGTTTAGCGTGAATGGCAACTACCTAATAATAGCCATTACAATATTATATAGCTAGTCTTACCTTCAGATCTTCTCCAGTATTCGATGTCTACAGACCTGCAATTATTTTTTACAAAATTTATGCAATTTGTAAAAAAATAATTTTTTTGCGAAAAATAAATTTTAATTCTTACTATAAATTTTAAAATACCTATACATATTCCTCAATGATTTAAAGTACGTGTAATGCAATATAGATATGTTTTGAGAGAGGAAAAAAAATACATTTTTATAATTTTGATATTTTCCAGGATTCATTATAATTATTCCCATTGGTTTTTTAATTTGATTAGTGCGGTTTTGATATATGCGGTGTATTGGAGGATTAACTGCACTAATCAAGTGATTTCTGCAGATAAATAGACTTGGGGATTAACATTCAATAAAATATTGATAATTATATTAGTTCTATACTAAAATCGCAATAGAAAACCATTCCGAATTAAAAATTGTGTTAATGTTTCACATTAATTTACCGAATATATATATATCTTATTTTATGGTTCATGATTTTTCTATATTTACGATATTTAGAAAATGAATTTGCAATTTTGCGATAAGTTGTTAAGTATTATTGCTATAACTTCCATCGTTGACATTTAATTAATTATTTTTTCTAAATGAGAAAACTGTTTCCCATCGTTTGAATATTCTATCAGAAGGAACAATTTACTTTCAAAATCTTCCGTACCTTATTCTAATTGTATTTCCTTTTTCATTAAAGAAACAAAATTCACGTTGTAGGCATTCACGCGAGTTACTGGTGTTAGTATGCAAAGTATGATTGACAGGGGCTCAATTTATCGACAACTGCAATAGTTGGAAAAATAACAATGTCGGATCTGTTTTTGCTCATATATGATTGTTTTAATTATTATACAAATAATTAAAATTTATCTAACACATTAAGATAATTAGTTTTACTAAAGAATTTAAACAAAACAAAATGGGCAGTTTTTAAATATTATTTTAATCACAAAGAAAAAAATACGTAATATTTTAATCTATCGCTTTGAATAAATAACAACATAAAAAAACTATTTAGAGAAAAACTATTATTATTAAACAATATTTAAGGATAGAAATTTTGATGTATTTATTTCCATTTGATATTTTCTATATTCAATGGAAAAAATGTACAGTATAAAAAATTCTTTCATCGAATTATGTAATAAGATTTCAGAATTATTAATAGATTATTGAAGTATTGTAAGGGCATAAATTTATAGCAAAATATATAAGTCTATAGAAACTATCTTGTGATAATACAATATATTAATGAAATTTTTTAACGATAATAATAGATTTAATTCACATTAAAATGAAAATATTAATGAAAATTTCATTTTGCTATGACAAAATATTAAGAATTTAGATAATTTGTACTACAGCATTCACGCCAACGTGTGAAGTGCAGCATTTCACTAAATTTCCCGTGACGTCATATGAAATATATATATTTTCCAGAGGTCGCTACTGAACATCAATCTCTGACAGTTAATCGATTGGAGGATAAGGGAGGGAGCGGTTGTGAATGTATGGTGATGTATTTGGTGAAAATGTTTCTTCTATTTGGAGAATAATTTATTATTATACTTATCACGAATATAAGAACTAATTACTCGGGTATCGTCTCTTGTATGTTCAATAAATCCTGCTAAAATGACCAAGGATCGTTTAGCAGCTCTCAAAGCCGTAAGTTTTACCGTTTCTTCTCATTCGATGAACAGATCGTTTAGATTATTTGACGAAAAATTATGATAGTGATTAGTTTAAATATTTTATCAGTTAAATTTAAATGCTGTTTTATCTTATGCTATCTGAAATAAACTAAAACGATAGTGAGTTTGAAATTACTGAATATATAAGATCATCAATGTAATGTTGCTTTAACGTGTAGATTGCGTTTAGGTGTGGGAGGAGAGATCAATTAGAAACTCTTCAAAGGAAAGAAATTAACTTACTTCTTTCTATCGTTAATTATAATTGATTTTGCAAAAATTTAAATTTATAATTTAAAGCAAATTTCTAAAGGACTTGTATTTTCTATGAGACTGTTTGTAGAATTATTTTCAAAATTAAAAGGAGTCAAAATTTTGGAATAGATTCAAAATTTCCATTAATTGATAAATGATTAAAATTTATAAACTATAATATTTTTGATATATTTAAACTATAGCTGTAACATATGATTGATAACTTATATATAATTAGGACTTTCTGAGTATTGATAATTATTTATATTTGACATTCAAAAGCTATATAGTTTAATCCATGATAAAATATCTGAATATTTTTCTCTTATTATAAAGTTTTTAAGATGTATTTAGTACAGATTATACAAAATTTAATAAATGCAATGAAGTTGTGATTGTGCTAAATTTATAATTTTTTTCATATTATTATTGTGATTTTAGAGTTCTAATTTTATAATTTATCTAGTCAGTTATTGTTGTTTCTAAATGAGAAATATATTTTCCATCATGAGATTAATTTATTTTTCTATTAATGACTAAGCTTTCATTGACATTTTGAAGAAAATATTTTATTTAATTGACGAATTAAATTAAATTTATTCTGATTTTATTTTTCTAATTTTTATTTTGGCATAGAAAAAAGAAGTGTGTGTAAAAAATTTTAGAACACTATATATTAAATTGAATAAATGGGATGAATTGCATTAAACTTCATTTAACATTCCATTATCCATTCCAAACATCATTCCAGTTCCAGTTAAATAATTTACTTTTATCAATTACAAAAAATTGATTAAGAAACTTTAAATATCTATTAAAATGATTTTCATTTCATTAATATGTGAAACTTCAATGTATTCCAAACAGAAAAATCTATTATTTGCTATTCCAAGATTTACATTTTTAAATATCTAAAAAATTATTAGAAATAAAAGAAAAATTAATAATAAATCTGTATCTTTTTATGTTATTTGTATAATACTCACTAGGGTTGTTTGAATTGTTTGGATAATTATACTATAGTTATTTATTTATTTGATTATATCAATATATACACAAGGTTTATCAGAATTACATACAACAAACAGGGACTTTGTATTCTATAGTTAAAAGCAAACAAAATTTTCTATATGAATATATAGTTTTAACTGTTTTGTTACAAAGATATAGCAAATGATATAACAGCTAAAAAACAAGAGGAATTGCTGTACTTTTATCTTTATTGAAATAAAATTAAAAATGTTATATATTCAATCAAATACATTTTAGAAAAAGTTCAAAAAATGGCTCTCATTACATTCAAGGTGAATGCTAAGCCTTATTGCACTATAAATTCTTGGTTTGCTGAAAGATATTGGAAATATTATGAATAATAGTTCCAGCTGCCGCAATAGCATTTCATAGATCTTTCCATGTGTTATATTACTAGGAATTTACCTTACTATTATAATGCCTGATTCTTGAAAACTGAAAGTGTGGGATCCAGAATTGAATCTGGTTCTCCAAATTTGTAAAATGCTTTACTGCATGGTCATTATGTCAATGTCATATCTCTTTAACAAAGCAATTAAAACTCTATGTTTATATAGAAAATTTGGCTTGTTTTTAACTGTAAAATACCATGCAGCTACTTATTGTATTCAATTCTAATACACTCATTATATATGTGGATTATTTTGGCTTGAAAATAGATAAATTAAAAAAAAATTTAAAACATTCAAAAACAATAGAAAATAATTTTTTAGTTTTGGAATATAGTGTTGTTATAAAATAAATTTAAAAAATTTTAATAAATTATTATCATTTTATTAATTACAAAATATAAAAATATATTTGAAGCATATAATTACAATATTTAATTACATTATATTCACAATATTTAAATACATTACATTCAGGTTAAGAATATAATACACAGTATTTTAAATAAACCTAACTCTTTCAATATTATATATTTTTGCAAAATATATATTTATGATATATTTTTATAGCAGTACTTGCATATGTAGGATGTTTAAACTTGAAAGCTAATATTTCTATCCTGGAAATAAAATACAAATAATTAATTGGAAAATATTCTGTTTTAAATAATAGTTGTGGGAATCAAAAAACTGATATAAAAAAAATAAAAATTTAATATGCTGTTGCTACATAACTGAATTAATGTTATATACATTAATCATTAATATTCAGATTTGACTATAATTTTATGTTATATATGGATTTTTTTTATTTGAAACAAAATTACTACATTCATATTGTTAAACTTCCAAATTTTGTCAACAATTGACTCAATGTAAATATAGTCAGAATTATACAATATAGGATAGAATTTTTTTATTATTTATCTATTTTTATTAATAATTATGTCTCAAAACAAAAATTTTTCAAAACACTAAAAATATTAAATTATTATTAATAATAAGAAATATTATAAAATGATTTAGCAAGAATTGTTCATTAATAATATATCGTGATTCATTCATTCAAATTTTGAAACAAATTGATTAAGCATTCTTTCAGGTATAGACAAATTTTCCATTTTACTCTTTGTTGAACATTTAAATAAATTTCAACAAACACTACTTAATTTAATTAAAACATTAATTGCATATATAAAATAGAAAAATCAATGATTTTATTTGAAGTTTTCTATCAGATTATAAAAAATTTTCTATCAGATTATAAAAAATTTCATGCAAATAGTAATTAAAACTATTGGATTTTTAAGTGGGTAGCAGATAGAATAGAGAAATATATTAGCGTTACAATAATATAATAAAATCATTATAGTTCATGGTAGATAAATAATAAGTAACAAAAATAACAATTTCACATATATAAAATATATAAACTTAAAAAAGTTATCTTCTTTAATAAGAAGATTGATACTGTATGTCTTCACACAATTTTTCAAATTCATGACTGTAATTTGGTGCTGCTATTCTTAAGCAATCATTCAAATTTTCATCCATAAGACGTGATCTAAACTTATTTTTAATAAATTGCATTGAAGAAAATGTGGTTTAACTTAGATAAGTCGATCCAAAAAAGATTTTAGCTTCAGTGCACAATTTCTTAATATTGGATATTTATATGAATCAACAAATTTCCAAAATGTCTTGTCCATGTTTATAGTGTTCCAAGCGACATCATATTGTAATTCTTTATAATTGGAAAAAGAATCAGAGAGAATCGGCTCCAGCAAGTAAAGCATTTTTAAATAATTCTCTATTTAATTTCTAATTATAAATTTTCTATATCTGTTGTATTAAATTTATTTAATTCTGCACTTAAAGTAGTAATGTCAACATTATTCATAGGATTTTGAAAAAATAAAATAAAATCAGTTTCAAATCATCACATTGACTAAATCTTTCATTAAAGTCATTATTTAATTTAGTTAGATAATTAATGTATATACGGGAATTTAACTGATTTTCTAGAAATATTTTTGACATTTGAGGAAAATGCACCAAGGATTTTTTTTGAAAATGTGAACTCCAAAGGATTAATTTACCTTTAAATGCTTTAATAGCACTTACTGTATCTACCAAATTTTTATTTTAACCATGTAGTTCAAGATTTAGCTGATTTAATTTCTGAGAAATATCAGCTAAAAAGTTAAATCACCTAGCCCAGGGGTGGCGAACCTTTTTCTGCTGGTGTGCCAAAAATTTAAAAAGTTATATTTCTTAATATACTAACGTGCCAGATAATTTGTTATAGGAATATATATATATACTGAATGGACCTCAAAATTAATGTTTTCGGCAGACATTATGCCTAAATTTGAATGAATTAAATGTTAAATTACAATGTATCAATAAGACTATCATTGGCATATTTGATCTAATTCAGGCATTTGAAACAAAATTTCAAATATTATATCGAGTAATCGCTTCCAAAAGCTTCAAATATTTTCCAAATTTGAAAAAATTATTCACAGGTTTGAACTTTCATGAAAAACCGGATGGAGCTAAACTGACTACAGAATTTTCAAAAGTTATTAACTGTATAATCAGTGAGTTTCAATCAAGATTCACTCACAAGTCAATTTAGATAATTTGCAGAAACTACAAAATTTATCGTGTATCTTGATAAATTCAGGCTATCTGCACCTATTGTAACAACATTTGACTGGTTAAAGTTGGACGAACTTGAAATGCAATTAACAGATTTTCAGTCGAGTTACATAAGGAAGCAAAAATGATTAAGTCAACTAACACCACAACGGCATACGCACAATTGCAAGTAGAATAAAAGTGACTAAGAGTTATATGGTCACAACGCAAATTTTTTGCACAGCGAAAATTTGGAAAATATAAAATTCTAGTTAACGTTCTATGTATGTATATATAAATATAAATATGTGCCACGTGCCAGCAAAATTGTTCTGCGTGCCATTCCTGGCACGCGTGCCTTAGGTTCGCCACCACGGACCTAGCCAGTTAAGATTTTCAAGAGTACTATAAATTTCATTTTTTTGTTCAAGAAATGCTTTTATTTCACCAATCAAATTAAGAAAACGTTCTAATACTTTATCTTTGCTAAGCCACCTCATTTCTGTATAAGTTAAAAACATGGCCATTTACTTGATCCTGCTTCAGACATGTTAAATAAATTATTTTTTTGTCATTATAAATAAGTATTTTTATCCAAAAAATAACTTTAATAAATTTGTGAATTATTGGAAACAACTTTTCAACAGATAATACACACAATTCAGTAGTTAATATCAATTAACAACCATAATATATCGTTGCATTGTCGTCGTATGTACGGTACACATTTCAGCACGAATGCGAATGATACAACCCAAGCCTGCACAATCCTTTTCCCGGCACAGCCTCAGGGCGTCCAACTGCTGTCGGTAGATCAAAGGTTTTCGTGCTAAGTCTGGACATATTAAAAACATTTAGACTATATTTATTTATTTATTTTTTATAATTTTATAAATTACAATTCCCGTTCAGTAGATAGAAATGCTATTTTAGAAGATTTGCAGTAAACTCAAACTAATAAAAAAGATAGAAATAAAATTATTACTACTTATTTTAAAATTACTTTTAAATTAATTTTTTGGAAATCTTGCCGTGGGCGCATAACAGACCAGCTGCGGGCGCAGGGTTGGCCACCACTGATCTAAAGTATCTGATAACAAAATCGTACACAAGAGAAAAGAAGAAAATTGATGCAAACAGAAAAAGAATTACGATACTAAACACTGAGCACGGGATTTACCAGAGCTTAAAACTGGCGATTGTGTATGGATAATAGATTTAAAACGTTACAGGCGGGTTAAAGCAAAACACAATTCCCCACATTCATATCTAATAGAAACAAATAAAAGAATGATTCGTCAGAATAGATTCCACTTAATAAGCACAAAGGATCATCTAGATCTTCCTGACAATGAAGACCATGAATACGACGATCCATTCGAAATTGTGCATAATGCAGAACAAATGCAACCTAATATAGAGAGTCAGCTAAATCAAGAAAGTCAACAGTACAGCACAAATATAACTAGAACACGAAGTGGACGACCTGTTTCCTGATCAAAAAGACTTACCAAGGAATACTAGATTAATGTCGGGTTTATTGTAATTGTTCAACTAAAGGGGGAAGATGTGTTGTACAATGTTAATTGTAACAATTGTCTAAGAGAGAGTGCTACTTTAGTCAGTGAACATATTTGTACCAAGTGTGAGTCATTTGGTAAGTGCAATAGAACTAGGTCAGACACACATTGTTTGTCTCTGTCATTATTGTGTCCTAATACAGGACAACTAACAAGACAGAAGAAAAATAAATATATAGAAAATTATTTATTAAATTGAATGAAAAATGAAATATTCAATTTCATTTATATAAGCAATACATAAAGTAGGAAAAATTATTTCTCATATAAACTTGTGAATAAGTTTGTATATCTAAGAGTAATGTTTTGATAATAAATTGTCATCATCAACTTCATTCTAGAATACAAAACACTAAATTTAAATACAGGTTTCCCTCCTATAATATGTTAGATAGGTTTCTAAAAAACACCATGTTGTGTGAAACCATGTTATATGAGACCTGGAGCCAATACAAAAAGGAGAACATGTTCCAAAACCAATTAAAAACAAATAACTTCTTTAATTCCACATAAGAAACTTAATTTTTATTAAAAATATTAATAAAACAAAATATAAAGAAAGAAAAAATTATATACATAAGACCCTAAAACAACAATATACATAAAACAAATAGAAAAAAAAAGTATACAGCCTATATAACATTCATTTAATAATTATATTTCATTACCTCTGTTTCATTAAAACAAAAACGTTTTTTGTCTTTAACAATATCAATTTCACTTTCTGAACTTTTTTCTACATTTAACAATTGTATATTTTTTGCTCATTTTACAAAATCAGTAATCTAACCTTCTGCAGCATAATAATTCCTTAAATTATAAGGAATGATTAATTCCAAAAATAATTTATGAATAGAAATTTTTTTTTTCTATTTCACATTCATCTACTGAAGAATAAAAACTTATTTTTAATCCAAGAATTGAACATTTGGAACACAAAATACTCAATTAATTCAATTAACTCCATTTCAAATTGAAATCAAAAATAGACTGCATATCTTCCCTCTCACAGCAAACTAGCAAAATTGTATTTATGACTAATTTTAAAAAAGTATTTCCCAATGATTGCAATTTATGTATGATCATAGTGTGGATATACACAAATTAATGAAAATGTTTTGTGTTGTAGGAGAGTAAACATAATTTTCTAAATGTGTTAAGTAAAAATGTGTTGTAGAAGCACCATGTTATATGAGAGTTTCTGCAATTTTCAAATCATGTTAGAGTGAAACTGACTGTGCTGTAGGAAACCATGTTACAGGAGGAATATCTGTACTTTTTACAAATGCTATATACTTGTTATATAAATTTGAATCTGTAAAATTCAAATATAACTCCAAAATAGTTTTATTTTTTTAACAATATTTTATATTAGTCTTTATAAAATGAAATTTTAGTTGGTTTTATTTAAATTAAATGCTATAAGATTTGGCTTGCATAACATTTAATTAGTATAGGAAAAAAAGACAAAAAACAACTTTCTTCAAATGAACCTGATAAATGTTCATTTGGATTAAAATTCCCTTGATGTTTGGATTGTATGTTTGTGTTGTAACAACTTTCTTGTTAATATAAAATAAACAAATTCAGAGGGTTATCAATATATATATCATTGATTAATTAGGGATAATAAATTCTATATATATATTGAAGATATTCACACTTACATCATTTGAACAAAACATACATGTCTATTTTTCTTGAATTTACTCTTTCTCCTTCTGTGTTCATAATTACATACTATATATAATATATATTTATATATTCTGCAGAGTTTTAATTACCTGTGTAATCATTTTGCTAAAATAACATAATTTATAAATGATAGTTTGTCTTAATATTATGCAATTTATAATTGGACATGGTATTGGCCCATGTTAGGCTAGGTCTCACAGCTGTAAAATGCACTATCAATATGTTGATGTAAATGTATCATTACAAAACATTGGGAATATCAATGTTCAAACTGAAAGCATATGACACATCTTAAATAAACAAAATTAAATGATGCCATTTATTTATGACACATCGTACATTTCAGTTAGTTCATTTAGTTATTGGCCAATTACTGTGACATCATTTGAAGTTAGCTAATTCAAAAGGATAGTGAAAAGATTTGTGATGGCAAACAGATGAAGTTAAATTCATCTACTTGCCATCACAAGAAAAAAGCCAGGAAACCTTAATCTCAACAGCTGTTCACAGAAGTAGCAGGAACTTCAACTATAGTTGCAGCAACTTCAAGTGCTGAGGAGAAGCAATTGCAATAGGAAAAATAAAACAAAATAGTTAATAATTTCATAGAGTATTCTCAAAATATTATTTAGCTTTACAATAAATTATACAATATTACAGTTTAATGAATAATATTGAGTTGATGCATAAGTTTGTAGCATGCAAAATTGCTTTGTAAAAAATTTGCTTGGGATTTGTCATTTGATATTTTGATGTCATAGTCTTATGCTAGTGAATATATCTTGAATTGTTTAGTTTTGAAAACAGTTATATAAACTGATGTTAAGCTAGGCCCCACAGCTGTAAAATGCACTATCAATACATTGATGTAAATGTATCATTATAAAACATTGGGAATATCGATGTTCAAACTGAAAGCATATGACACATCATAAATAAACAAAATTAAATGATACCATTTATTTATGATACATTGTACATTTTCAATTAGTTTGTTTAATTATTGGTCAATTATTGTGACATCGTTTGAAGTTAGCTAATTCAAAAGGATAGTGAAACTCAAGAATTATTTTATTTATTGATGGCTTCATTTATAAATGTATTGAATGTCATAGTTTTGCAACTGCAAAATTCAAGATCTAAAAGAACTGTATGAATATATGACAAATATTGTTACAGAGAACAACAAAGTTTTAACAACCAGCTCTTAGTCCAATTGGATGAATGATCAACGTACTCTTATACATGGCATAGAAAGTTGAAAAATCAACATCAGCATAAAGACACAACATCTAGCCATATAGCAGAAGTGACATCATTAGAATCGATACATTGGTATATTTACATCACATTTTACACCTATGAGACCCAGCCTTTAGTAGACTGTTATTTTTTGCTATTATTATTAACAAAAACTGATGTAAAATCAAAAATGATGTAAATTGAAACAACTTAAACTGAAGTATGACTGTATTGCTACCAAATTTTACATGATACAAACCTAGTATTGATGCAAAAATACTGGCTTTTTCAGTATTAATTTCAAAATAATTGTTTGATTTATTCATGCAAGAATTATAAAATTGGCTACAATAAATCATTAATAATATTGAATTTGCAATTAGGATTGCTATCATCAGTGTATCCCAAACTTTCAATACCCATATACTTCTTTTAAAATTTTAGTAATATTAGCATAACCTTCTTATAGGAAAGTTATATCTTATTTAAAATATGATTACTTATAAAGATGTTTATTCCTATCATATACACATTGTTAACCAACTGAAAGAAAAATGCAAAGCATATCACATCCCACTCTGTATGGCATTCATAGATTAGGAGAAAGCATTCGATTCAGTATCTACAGAGGCAATCCTAATGGCACTAAGTAATCAGGGAATAGTGCCAGTATATAAAACTACTGTATCATCTAAGAAGAAGCAACAACCATAATACAACTACATAAAGATAGTAGGAAAATAAAAATCCAACAAGGAGTTTGTCAAGGAGATAGCATCTCACCAAAACTGTTCACAGCCTGCCTAGAAGAAATATTCCAACAAATAAATAGATGGGAACACAAAGGAATAAACATCCATGGAGAGTATCTCAACCATCTGAGATTTGCAGACAACATAGTACTGTTTGTTCAAACAGCAAATGAACTGTAGGAAATGTTAAGTGACTTGAAGACAGAAAATGTGAAAATAGGATTGCAAATAAACTATGAGAAGACAAAGGTAATGTTCAACATAGATATAATCCCATAACCAATATGACGATAGAAGGCCAGACAATTGAAAGGGTGGAAGAATGCAAGTATTTAGGACAAGTAATCACAATACAAGGATACAAGATGAGAAAAATTCAATATAGGACAATTGGGATGGTATGCCTGCGGCCAATATAATAACTTCCTAAGTGACAATAGGATACCAATATGCCTCAGAAGGAAACTCTTCAACATGGGCATACTATACAATGTGTAATGACATATGGCTGTGAAACATGACCTTTACAAAGAAAATGGGACAAACTAGCAACAACCCAAAGAACCATAGAAACATGTTACATGTTAGGATTTACCAGGAGGGACCGCAAGACCAACATATGGATAAGAGAACAAACCAAAGTAGAAGACATACTGGTGGTAACAGTTAGAAGTAGTAAATGGCATTGGGCAGGCACATAGCAAGATACACTGATAACTGATGGACAAAGAGAATTACAGAGTGGCAACCAAGTCAAGAGAAAAGATATTCTGGCAGGCAATACAAAGGATGGAATGATGATATAAGAAAAGTAATTGGTTCCCAGTGAATGCAGATTGCACAAGATATGTACATCAAGAAACAAAAGGAGGAGGCATATATATCCAGCAAGTGGATGAAATAAGAAATGCTATTGATGATGATGATTCCTAACATTTGCATTATAATAGGTTAAAGACATGAAATCTTGTGAATTGAGATCAAAAAATAGAAAAAAAAGGTATACCCAGTACACTTAACAGTTTTCCTTCATTTTCAACTAATGAGAAACAAGTACTTATTAACATAGTTTTATCAATGAGCGATGTAAGAGCTATACCTGATATAGACTATGTTGTTAATGAGGTATGATGAACGTTTTAATTTTGAATTTCATAATGATATCATGGAATATTAATTATTATTTTGTTGTTTTATTTCTGACAGGTTGAAGTTTCTGATAAAGAAAATATTCCATTATCTTCAACTACAGACAATGCCAATCCCAAACAAATCACAGTACAGTGGCACCTTGGTTAACGACGGTAATCCGTTCCAGCGGAACCGTCGTTATCCACTTGAAAATTGATTAATTCGTTCCGGCTCCTTCCCACAACCATAGTAAATATTACAAATGAGATAAAACTCATTTAAAATGTCCTAAAATATGGAAAATATCACTTATTTATTATATTTTCTACAAAAAAATTCAGATAAAACTCATTTAAAATGTCCTATAAACATAGAAAATATCGCTTATTTATTATATTTGCTACAAAAAAAATTAACATTAATAAAATGAACTATTTATTATATTTGCTACAAAAAAATTAACATTAATAAAATGAATTGGTGTGTGGAAACAGTTTTTAAGAAATCTTCACCAGAAGGACAATTGGGCTCACTTTGGAGTTTTTTGACAAACGAATCTCGTAAACACTGATTAGCAGCTTATAGATTCAACGATTATTATACAGGTAACGTAAATTGATTAGCGGCTTATAGATTCAACGATTATTATACAGTTAAGATTTGATTTTGCCTTTTCATGGCGAACGAACAGTGATACGCACTCACCGATTTATTGTCTATACTAGTGGTCTCCAAACTTTTTTACTGCGTATCCCTAAGACTGAAAAAATAAATGGCGCGTACCCCAACTGATTGTGCAGATATCTATTGTAATTAGTGTTTTAAAGAGGAAATAAGGCCTTATGTAATATCCAAAAAAGCTATAATTGCACATTATTTTTATTATGAACATAGATGCATATTTATTTTTCTTATTAAAATTTAATTAGAAGAATGGGCTTGCATTTGTTTAATAATTTCTGAAAATGCTGGTTTGATGTTATCTGACACTGCGATACGAAGGT
>AYEL01076551.1:0-65214 GCA_000484575.1 Olivierus martensii
TGCTAAACCCTTCAATATCATTTGATTAAGCATCATTCAGCACTCTTACGCAGTTTTGGGTTAAACCATATACTTTATTTCAAAGTTCTGAAACTCAGCATTCAGCACCGAAAACGTTAGTATTGAGTTTCAGAACTTTGAAATAAAGTATACGGTTTAACCCAAAACTGCGTAAGAGTGCTGAATGATGCTTAATCAAATGAAATTAAATTAAATATGTAATGATCTCCATATATTGAACTTTTATATTTTGTTATCAGGCACAAGGAGATGATGATGTTTCTGTCAGTGTGGATGATGCCCATGGAGGATATATGGAAGAATTCTTTGCAGAGGTAAATGAAAATTTAAAAATTGAATAAAAAACTGTTTAAATTTATATAATATAATTAAATTTTAAAAAATCTAATCAATAATCAATGTTTTATGAAAAATATTCATTTAAAATATATAAGATCTATAATTTCAAAATATTCAAAATAATAATTAATATAGATAAATAATTCTGTATATTTAAAATCAAAAATTAAAATTTTTGCCATTATTCTGGTCCTTCCTTTTAGTTTGTTCAATTTTTAAATATGATGATGATACAATTGTCTTTAATTATAGATATTAATTTGTTTCAAGAGATATATTATTAATCAAAATTATCATTAATTAAATATAGAAAATACATTTAAAAGGTTAATTTGTTTCAAGTTGATTTGAATACAAATTTTTTCAATCTAAAAATATACCGGTAGTTTAGATATAATTTTAATTAAAAAAAAAAAAAAAACTTTATAGAAACATATTAAAATAATAATAATTGAAACATAGATAAACTAATGAAAAAATTGAGCGTTAAAAGTTTGAAAATAAAGCATAAAATAATTTTTGTTCTTAGCTTGAAAGTGATGGATTGCTTAAGAGAAACTGGAAAGCAACCCAGCTAAGTTCCAATTGCTTACAAAAGAATCATAATATTCTAAAACTAATATTTTTTGCTTAGATTATTATAGGAAATAAAAAACAAGTAACAATTAATAACATAATATTTATTATTAATTAATAATGCACAAACAGTAATGTTTTCAATCTATAATAGCCTTCTTTAGCTGCATCTAACAAGTTAGTCAATAACAAGTACTAGTAAATTTCCTTATAAGATGACATCATTAATTAGCCAAGACCCTGCTGAATCCATTTAGGAACATTCCAATTGGCTGAAATTAGTGGCTGCATGATATAATCATTGTTAATCTGAAGTTTATCTTTAATAAAAAATAATGGGATCCTGAGGGAATGTGATTGTTAACTACTATCATTGTTAACCAAAGAAACTATTGAATAATAAAAAAATTCAGTCTTAGTCGAATGTGTTTCCAAATTTAGACAATAATAATCTTTAGATCAACAATTTTTTTAGATTTTTTTTGGGGTTGCATTATCAGTCACAAGTACTTCATTGTAATATAAGATCTGAACTAAAGCAATTTTGAAATTTTAGTTATATTAAATAGTATATTCAGATTTAGAGAACATTGATTTTTAAGTGTCCATTTCAGGTTTTTTTTATTTTATTTAAAAAAGTTGTTCTTTTTTTCCTGCTTATTAAAATATTTTTGTTTAGTAAATTTTATAAAAATAAATGATTTTAATTTAATCAAAGAATGAATTCATACAATATTATTATTTTTAACAGATAAATATTTAAGTAAATGAAATTTTATAAATTTATATTTTTCTTGGTAAAATCCCTTAAAATGATAGTTTAAATAAAGATATTGTAATAAACAAATTTCTTTATTATTTACTGTAGTTGTATTAAAATGGAAGAATAGGAATTTATGGACAATTAATTTGGTATATAACAGTGTTTTTCAAATTTTTTTGACTGACTTAATGCAGAAATTGTTTTTTTTTATTGTGATCCCTATGTGATAAATCAGACACAAACTTTGGTCAATAATAAAATAAATTAATATAATAATTTACACAATGTTTCATATTTATTATGGATGGTAGATATTGGCACAAATGAATTGCTTTCAGAAAAGTTTTATTTTATAAGCTGTTTTCAGACATTTTTATGCATTTTTTCTGTTTTTTGCAACCTACTAAAGGGTCAATATTCAGTTTGAAAAATACTGGTATAGAAAATTTATTTATATACAGAAAAAAGAAAAATTTATCATTTAGAACTAAAGTATATTTTTAAAATTATCTTATATGATACTAAAATAGATATAATATAATTATTTACTATTATATCTATTTTAGTATCCTAAGTTATAATTTTGGAAGATTTGTCATAATTTAATTTTATACTTTCAATACAAAATTATTATTTTTTTCTTTAAATTTTTTAAACAGATAACAGAATTAAATAGCAATATTTTTTTAAGCTTATTATTAATTATCTTAATTTTATTTTTTAATAATTAACTTTGTTATTGTTAAAAGCCATTAAAATATTATTTTAAGTTGTTATCGTTTTAATATTGTTTTAAAATTATAGTGTAATATAAAATGTCGTTTCACATTCTTATGATATTAGAATAATAAATTATAAAAGAATTAATGGTTGCTTATAATAATGTAAAGGTATATAGCATAATATTTTCTAAACTGATTTATTTTGTGATTAATTTCTTTAAATATACAGTAATTTCAGATTTAATGATGGGAAAATAATTTTTGTATTTATAAATTTATTAATTTTCATAAGTTAGTATCCAGGAAACATTTCAGATTTATAAAAGGAAATTAAGCATAATCAGCAGATTTCTATTTAATTTCAATATTACGAGTTTATCGCAGTTTGCAATAAATAATTTCAGTTTTTACTTAATAGATACAGTAATTTTCGCCAGTAATTACGTTATTATATTAATGTATATGAATTTTAGAAATTTATAAATTACGTATTTTCGTAGATGTTTTTAATAATTTTTCATAATTAAAAATATTTTAAAATTTAATTAAAAACAAGTTGTTGAAAATATTCTTGTTTTTAATTTATTAATTTAAAAATTATTAGAATTAATAAAGTGTTTCAAATTTTAAAGTGTGAGCTTAAAAATTAACTATTTTACCCTTTATATAATTTTATTACTATATGTTTTTGAATTACAGTTTTATATTTTTCTAAAGTAACAGGAAAATTCTTGGAAATAAACTCAAAATTTATAAATTATTACTTTAAAAATAAAATCTTTTATGATTTGGCTAAAGTACATAGTTTCTAATTTCTGTTTTCGAAATGAGACCAAATAACGGTAAGGCCAACAAAAACTGCATTTTATCCCACTAACTCAATTTTTCGTCTTCTGTTACAAAATATAATAATAAAACAAACAGAACTGAGATTGTACATTCTAAAAAGCATACACACTGGGTCAGATTCGAATTAATGTAGTAGCAAAAGTAGCATATGCTACAGGCCATGTGCCAATAAATATGTACATAATGTTTTGATCATCTTCTAACACGAGCGTTAAACATCTTGTAATTTATGCCATATTTAGCGCCTTTTCATTTGGTGTCACGAAATTGTGAAAGAGCATAAGAGGATGACTTAGTGTGATTCTTCATTATTTTTATCTTAATTTAAAACATTAACAATTAATATTAATTACTATTATTTTTATGTATTCAAATATATTTGTGTTGTTGTTTTTTTTTTTAATATAGGGCCCCCTTTCTTAACATATGCTACAGGCCCCGCACTAGCTTAATCCGGCCCAGCACTGAGTACACTAAGACCCGTTTAACGCGGAGGATACGTTCCAAGGAAACAAAGCGCTAAATGAAACAGCGTTAAACGAGGTCATATTAATACATAAATAATGGAGATAGGTGAAACAGGACAGAAAATAAAAAATATATGTACCATTTTTTAAATTTTATTTTGTAACATGTATTATTATTATTGTATTACATTTAGTTGTCGACTTTTTTTATTGTTAATATCGATTTGTATTCATAAATCATTGATGAAAATCAAAAATATTCGAATAAATAATTTATGTTTGTGATGAGGAAGAACCTTCCTCATATGACACTTTTTGTTTTCTCATTAAGAAGTCATCTAACATCGTTTGCCCTTTCCTCTTTGGTTCAACAAGCAACTGTCAATAACAAGACATCACATCCATGACACTTCTTGCCTTTGAACTTTTATCAAAATTTGGATCATTTTGTATAAATTGATCCATAATTTCTGTAATACTGGCTAAACTTGTTTTGAGAAAAATCCGTTGCAAGTTCCGCAGCAGACTTTCGTATGCACTGATATCAAACGCACTGCGAGACGGCATAGGAGTATCAAAGCAATAAATTCATGTGATTTTGGTATGAGATGAGAATAAAGGTTTGCAAAACCGTGCCAAAATGAATCAATAAAAAATATAGAATTCGGGAAAAACCGCGTTATATCGAAACAGCATTAAGCAGGGTCTTATTGTATATAGAAAACGAGAACTTAAAAAAGATTTTGAGAAAAAATTATCATTGGAGATGTAAGTTGGACGAGATTCGTTCGAATTAATTAAAAAAAAAAAAAAAAACACGATAATGGGGATATGGACGAGATTCGTTCGAATTAATTAAAAAAAAAAAAAAAAACACGATAGTGGGGATATAAGTAAAAATTACCAAACTAGTAATTTTTTCATCTTCTGTTACAAAATACAATACAAAATTAAAACACAAAAACAAAGTGTACTGAAAACTTAGACTTTACGTTTTAAAAATTGTCCACACTGAGTATGTAATAAACGATAACTGAAAGAGATCCCGGAAAAATATGATGGGAGATGTAAATTGGACTAGACTCGTTCCTGGAACAGACAATAAAACGAACTCAGTGTCAATATGAACAATTCCTTTGAAAAACTTTGAACAAATTTTCCTGAATACTCTGCTGGTACTCTACCCATTACTATATAAATAGATCATAATGCTTATTACAAGATGACAGAACTTTAAAGAACTAAGTCTTTTTAATCGATTTATTTTAGAATTGTTATTGAATTTTTAATTTTCTCTGTATAATCGGGTTAATTCGATATTCTCTATTCAAGAATTACAATAAAATTTATGCAATTTTCTCTCTCTTTATTTCTGCGTATTAAAAATAGAATAAAAACGGAAAAAATATATAGGAAATAATAATAGTTTATGATTATTTATTTAATCGGTAATTTAATTTACTAATACCGATTTCGGATTTGAAAACTCTATTTGAATTGTGATTTATTACTCATTCTATATAATGTGTACTGGGATCCCATTTTATGCATTCTGGGAAGATTAATGTTAGTTTAAATTATGTCAATTTTCTGTTCTCTAAATACACTATTAAATTTAAATAAAACATATTATTCACGAAAGCTTGTAATGAGATAAAATAGATGAAACCGTTTTGAAGTCTGTTCGCCAAACAGATCGTTAGAAAAAACAGAATTAAAATAGGAGTTGGCGGAATGACATGCGCTAAACTTTCAGTCTGAGAAACCACGTTTTATTTTGGATTCCAGATTTTTAGGATGGATCAGGTTCGGCCTATTTAAATCCATACTTCAATCTATCAGTGAATTCGGATTGGCATGCGAGGGGTAATTTTTACAAAAAATTTAGCTAATTTTGGCACACACCTTTAAAAATGTTCACCATCTCTGGACTAGTGATATAGTTTAGCTGTTGAAATATATTTAAGCCTATTTGAACGTTTGTTATAATGAGTAGCCCTGCTATATATTGAATATTTTATTTTTATTTAAAAAGTAAAATGTTACCTGATTAGTTCACTTAAATAGATATATTGAGTACATTAATATTTTTCAGAATTATTGTTCTGACCACCTATTCACTGTAATAAATAAATAATTTTTCTTTAAACTTGGCAAATTTGAAAAAATAAAACTGTTTGTAGTTTTGAAACTTTTTAAATTATCTATTTAAAAGTTAGAAGTTCATCAGAAACCAGTTCAAATATATTTTCCTCAGTGTTGTACATTACCACTTATCTTTTCATGTTTTATAATTGGTTGTCGATTGGTTAATTGAAATATTCTTTCAGGTCTTATATGGATATTATGGCAGCCATTTTCGAATCCTTTACGGGATCATTCACATCCTTGATGCGATCCGCCAAAAATTGAAGAATAGGTTTCAACAAGCCGAATCTGGATTCCTTTCGAAAAATCTGGAATCCAAAATAATGGTTTCTCAAATGGAAGTTTAACGTGCTGCCATTCGGTCGACTTATACTTTAATGCAGTTTTTCTCACAATGTGCTCAACGAACAGACTTAAAAATAATATTCATTCCATTTTATCACATCACAAACTTTCGTGAATAATCATTTTTAGTTAAATTAGTTGCAGCAGGGAGCAGAAAATTAGCATAATTTAAAATTATATGAATTTTCCTATGGTGCATAATCAAAATGGTATTCCCTGTATACTGTACAAATATTTTGCGGACGTTTTTTTCTTTTGAGTATCTAGGACAATATACCCAATATAATCAGATAGAGAACTGTCAATATAAAATAATTCATAATAGAATAACATTTTGTAAACAAATAATTTCAATTAAGTTATTCGTTTATTTATTTTTTAAATGGTTAACATTTTATTTATTTATTTCAACAATCAAATAAATTAATTACATTATCAGATAAATATTTAAGTGCAAATCTGTTTAATGATAAAAAAATGTTGAAATAAAAGTATACAAAAACAAGTACAGTACTGTTATTTATTGCATTAAAATGTTTGATTTGTTCAATATGATTTTTTATATGAATTATTTATTTATATTTCTTTTAACAATAATAATTTTTGGCATCTTTAAAGTTGCCAATAATCTTTTAATAATGATAATATTAATATTAATTAGTTTTCTTTTAACTTTAATTTTTAGTTTAGCATCTATTTATTAATTCACATTAACAAACAGATAGATGTACAATTAACATTATTACACGTTCTAATGCAAATCATTTCTAGTACATAATAATGATATGTTATTTATTTATAAATATTTAGTATTTGCAAATCACTTTAGTTAGTTTATAGGATTTTATTAGAATTTAATTTATCAGATTTTTATAAAATTCATATTAATTTTTAAAATCTCGTGTGTGTATATATATAATTATTATTATTATTATATACACATGAGATTTTCAATTTCTTCTGATTATTTGTTTTAAACTTAAATTCATAATTGCGAAGTGATCTGTCACATTTATAACAGTATACCTAAATTTTTTATTTACAAGGTTTTAGTCAAAATCTAATATTTTTCAATATTATAAAACAAAAACACAAAATTCCATTTTTATTATGAATACGGTATATGTATTTGTTTCTGAATTATTGTGCCTACATGCATTCACAAATTCATTAATTTATTCATATAGAGAACTATGTGATGATAGCTGAATTAGATTCAGAGATGCTCAAACATGTTTGTTTTCATTAAAATTCTGAACATCGAAATTTTCACAATTATTGTACTTTATTATTTTATTTTTTTTAACTATTCACGTAATAAAATATGCTATGACATCTGTTCAATAAATCAACATACAAGTTTTAATTGTGTTAAAATGATTTAATTATGAAATTCTAAAACCGTCAAAATTTATTAATTTAAAACAATACATTTTGCTTTATTGATGTTTTTCTAAACATTCAACAAGTAAAAAATCTGTTGAATATTTTGAAAAAATAACCACAATTAAAAACGCAGCAGAATATTTTTAAAAATAATATTTAAACCTATCATTTATAAAATAAATTCAGTATTGTACTTAATAATAATCAATTAAAATCTATTATTTAATAAAGAGAACATTTTGACAGTCTTAATCTTCAGTCAGTAGTTTACATTAGATAGTTCAGATTAAAGATAACTAGTTAGTAAAATAAACTGAAAATGCTCCTTTAAGTGATATTATTTATATATTTAAAGGCTGAACTTATTTTTTAAATTCATTAAAACGAATAATAAACTTTTACTATCTGTAAATTTACATATAATATATAAAAGCATCATTTTTCATAACATTCCCAATTTTAAAAACGTGAAAACAATTGTTGAATAATTAAATTTTTATTGACTTATTTGTCCTGAACGTTGGGGAAAATAGCTTCTGAAAAATTAAAAAAAATTTACTGTTTGATGAAACATAAAGAATGCTTATGATATCCAACAAGTTGTGAGTAATTAATAATTCAAATTATACTATTGGTTGCAATTCACTTTCATGAAACTAAGGAGTTAATGAACCTTAGACTATATTTCATGCTTATATATGATTTATTGGCTATTATGAAAATAACTCTAAGGAAGAAATAGATTGCTTGGAATTAAAAACTTTTTAATACTCGTGAATGTTAGATTTATCCTTAACATTTTGACTTAATGAATTGAAAATTTTTATCTATATAAGCATGTTACATCATCATGCATCAAATGAGACAGTCCATCGATGCATCTGGTGGTGTACTCTGAAATGGCTCGTTTTTTAATTACTGTTTGGAATATGACATTAAACGAAAAAAATATCGACTAAGTGGATTTAAAAAATAAAAATTGCATTCAAATTTTCTTGGAATACAGTACATTTGTTCAATAATGAGGTAAATGAGACTGCCGATAATTTTCCATTTGTAAAATCCAATTTGAATAATCTGTCCATTCCGCATTATTTTTTCTTTTTTTTTTTATTATTTTTTTTCTTATTTCTGTTGATTATAATCAATAGGTTGGGTATTATTTTTGGTCCCAATCTGTTGATTCCTATTCTTCAATATTCTAGCAAATTTCTTCATGGCCGATTCATAATAGCTGATAATTGGCGAGTTACATCATATTCTATCATTGAACAGATTCGACAACGAGAAAAACCATCTAATTAATTATTTTTTAAGCCATTTTTATTATTTTTTTTCTGATTATTAAGCGGAACCATTCCAGCCCTAACCACGGATTTTCTATCCCCGTTGGGGGGTCAGCAGGAATCGATGATTCGAAAGCTGGACTCCTCATGTAAATTTTTGAGGTATGAAGTTTGATTAGAACCTAATTCCTCTAGGTGGAAATCTATCTAGAAGAGTTAGGTTTTATCTGTGTGGAATGGAAGTTATATTGAAAACAACGGGTATTTAAAGAAAAGGTAACACAATTTTACAAATTCAATTAGATCGCTAGATCTCACAAAGGATTTATATAGCAGCTATCATTTTCCACTCACTGGCAACATAGTGATGAGCTCAATCTGAAGATTGAATGATGGGGTTCAGTGAGCCAGATCCGAATCATAGGAAAGAAAGTTATCGATTTGTTTGTATTACTTTTGATGTTTGAAAATAGTCCATTATGTGATGAAAACAGTTATAAGTTTAAAACTATTTGCCGTACATGAATTTACTTACGATTTTGTATGTTCATGTTTTCTTAATTGGTTAAATAATTTAATAAATTTTAATGCTGTTTGAATTTTAAATCCTTTATTTGATTAAATTCTTGATACATCATCATCTTTTAAAGACCTATAAATAAAAATATTTGGCTTATCATCCAGTTTATTTATTTTTAAATATTATCAATTGATAAATAAAGGATGAAACAATAAACAGTTTGATTTTATAAAATTAATTTTTAGGAAAAAGTAAAAATGTCTTGCCAAAACTATAATTTTAAAATTAGTTAATATAGTTTAAAAATATTATATATAAGTTTTGATTTGATATTCTGAAAATTCAGTTTAAAAAATATAAATGTCTTTAAAAGAACTTTATAAAAAGCATATTAATTGAAATTAAAAGGCCGAAATCATTTATTTCCAAAGTTTATATTCTTTGATTAATCAGTGCATGATCTGTTTCTTTTTGATAATGGCAAAGTATGTTGAATTTTCATAATGCAGATGATAATGTTCTGAATTGAAGTTCACAATTGAAATAAAAAGCTCCCAACTGAACTTTATAAATTGTCTTTCAAATTTATATTTTTAAAATACCTGTACAGTACTTCACATTAAAGGTTTGTTGAATATAAATGCTCTATTACTATTTAGATTCAAGGACCAGTCAAATAAATTTATATAAAGATCGATCTTAGATTGATTTCGTCTATTTTTGTCAATTTCTCTTTTGCCTAATGTTTTATATAAGGTCAAATTTTCTTGACCATCATGCATACTTTAAATTTTTTCTGATAGTTGCAGCATCTTTTTATAATGGTACTGTATGGCAAATTGCCAAATGTATTTCATTTAACTGAAAAATAGTGGTTATAAAATATTGACTAAATAAAGATTTTATCATTATTTAGAACAAAAATATTTTCTATTTAAATTAATATTTAAAAATTATTTTATTATTTTTTAAAATGTATGAAATTTTGTATTTATTAACTTTTACAATATTATCAGACGAAATAATAAATTTGTTATGAAATTGAATTGGAAGATCATGATATTGAAGTTATCTACAAATCTTCAACACAAGCTCGTAGATATCGGATCCTTTCGATATTAATGTTTTCAATAGTCACATGCATTATATCCATTTTTAATACATTTTTAAGATTATAATTTGAATTTGATTTTTTTAAATAAAATCCATTCTACTCTTGCTTCAACGACATGCTTTTTATTGTTTAATTGTCTTATTTTTATTAATTTTTGAATTAATTTATAATTTTAGAAATTTAATAGGGAATTTATCTTAGTGAAGGCATTTATTAATAACCATACTTTTTAATTTTATATCTTTTATCATCTCAAAATGATAAATGATAAAATGATAAATATATGATAATGATAAAGAAAATATGAAGATAAGTTGTTTTCATAATTTGGTATTGAATAACTTCTTTTTTAAGTTATAAAATGATACTCTTCGCTGTTTTAATGATAGTTATACTGTACAATAATTTATTTCTCTTCAAATTTTTACATTTAAATGCCGTGTGCATCTATTTATATGGATTTTTTTGTTTCCAAAAATATAAGAAGCCAATTTTTTTAAGATTATAAGATAAATAAGATGAAATTTGGATAAAAGTCGATTTTTTACTAGTAGCTTGAAAAATATTGAAGATCTGGTTTTATTATACATTTTATTGTATTCTATATAAAATGTTGACAATATATGATTTTTCAAAGAAGGAATACGAATAATGTAAAACATTTCAACAGTAACAAAAAATATTACAAGTAAAAAAATAAATAAAATTAGGTCTTTGAACAACTTTGAAAATTTTAATACTGTATTTCATATAAAGAAAGATCAACATGCTGTTATCGATCAACCATATAGGTTGATATATCCTTTACGGTTGATATATCTTGTATTTAGTTTTGTGACAGAAGTTCTTATTTTAACAGTTTTTCATGCTTAATCGGGATTTTTTCGATAAAAGTCCAAAGTTTTCATTTTGGTGTATGTCTAGTATTTTGTTTAAATTGTATCGTGCAATCATTTTATACTTATATTTTCATTTTTTGATTGCTCTATTGGCTCATTTTTCTATTAGCATCATATTAGAAGAATGATAAAATAAATATGCTGTTTCTATTATAAATCAATCCAACATGAATCTTAATTAACAGAAGTCTGTAGTAATAGATACTCTGTGTTTTTGAATCAAATATGAATCTTTAAATATGAATTAAGGAGAAATAAAAATAATATGAGGACTCCATTAATCATTTTAAATATATTACAGTTCGTTTTAAAAAACATTAATCAAAATTTTGACTAATTTTCCATTTCATATTCATCATGCATATTTAGCATAAATCTTAAATTATCTCACCTAACCTCAAAAATTTGGAAATAGTTTTTACAAATCAGTCTATGAGAGAAATATGAAACACATTTTTATGTATAAATGAAATTTTCTTTATCAGTAACGGGATAGCATCAACATTTTTTTTTATATTGTATGTGTAAAAAATTTCCAGAAAAAAAATACCGGTGTATATATATATATATTTATATTTTTTTTTTCTGGAGAACGTTGTTAATGTGTAAATTTAGAAATTTTAGAGAGAGTTTTTTTCAACAGAATTTTTTTTTGTTTTGTATTGCAGTGTATGTTTTAATCTTTCAAACAATATGAATCAAAAGTACACAATAAACTGTATATTAATGATCCCAGTTTTTTTAAGCTCACGAATTCCTTTCAAAAACATATTTATATCATGAAATCTAATCATCATTTTTCCATCGCTTAAAATGAATTAACTATTGTCATAATACAATATATATTATAGTAATAACTAATTGATTTTAATCGATTTAATAATTAATTATGTGTTGAAAATTGATATGGATGTATTGATTAATTATGTGTTGAAAATTGATATGTTTACAATATAGCTACAAATATAAAAATCATTTTTTTTATAGAAAATTATGATTATAATTTTAATGTTAATCTTTGCAAATGTTTTTAATTTTAAATGCATAACTGTTTAAATAAATTAATTAATAATTTCTCTGATAAAAATATTAAAATACAATATTAAAAGAAAAAAATGTTATTAAAGAATTTTTTCCGCGAATCCTTTACACATCACAACGAATTTTTTTAATCAAGTTTAATGCACTATGTTTGTATTTTATTCGTTGATTTTTAGTCAACTTTCTGAAGAAAAGTGAGCTTTATAGGATCGCTATAGTATCTGTATATCACTGCTAATAACTTTTAAACTAATTATTAGATTTTTTATGAAATTTGATAGTGATGTTATACAGCATTGAATTACATATAATCTCAATGCTGTATAATTTAATCCTCTAGATCAGTGATTCTTCAAAATTTTTATGTGGCTGCATTAATCTGAAACTTTGTAATAAAGTTACAGGATGGCACTATGGTAAAGCATTTGTTGTCCATCTGAAGAATTATCTTCAATTACCTATTGCATAGCTTTAGATTTTCCAGGAAGAGACATCATCCCATTAAAGCCCATTTTTTAATCTTTTGGTTGACCAGTCCTTGGTGTGCTCTGAATGATCATGAAGGGCTTTGAATTGGCTCCATCATCATATATATTCCTGGTGATACTCGGTAACATAATTGAACTAACTTAATCCAACTTCTAATATGATAAAAATTGATAATTTTTATATAAAGTGGAAATAATAAACTTTTTGTCCAATCAATTTTTTATTCGAAAAAAGATTATTTTTTAAATTAACTAAATAAGATAGTGTACTGATTTGAATTAATAAAAGTTTGATCACTTTACTATAATTATATTTTATAAATGACTTCTGTTAATTTGTTCTAAATAGTTTTTTGGGACTAGGGAGAACAAGTACAAGATACTGTATTTATCTTGATTAAAAAATATGGAAGGCACAAAATATCTCAAAAGAAATATTCATTTGTTACTAGCGGGCACATTTTTTTCCTCAACCGCTAAAATCCTGACTCTGCTATATGGGATAGTTCTGTAAATACAATAAATAGCAATTTAACACAGTTATATTCAGCATTTCCTTAAAACTCTATCCTCCATTTATACAAAAATATTTTGTTGTCATGGCCGCACTTGAGAACCACTGCTCTAGCTCCTACTGTTTCAAAATGAATATTCAAACTCCTGAGATACTTTCTTAATATATCATGATTTTTATAAAATTTAGCATGAAAGTCAAATCATTGTAGATGATCTCCATAACACATCAGTTAATCTTTTATCTTCAACCATTTAAGAAACAGGAATGTTCAAACTTTGAAAGTTTCTTCATAACACGATTTGTTTTTAACTATTTTATTAATTAGTTTATTGAAAAATGCTTTCAAGCAAAAAAGAAAAATATATTTTCACACAAAAAGTACTTAAAGATGTAAAAGTTTGGGGATTAGAGGTCAGAAAAAATATATTCTATACCCCCATTTTTTTCAAAAATAATGTAAATTAGTGGAATGTAGGAAGACTAACAGGGCAGTATAATTGATGTACTATATTTGTTTCTTTGATGCACGGTATTTCTGAAAAAAATGGAGGCGCAGAATATATTTTTCGTACCTCTAGATTCCCGAACTTTTACATCTTTATGTACTTTTTCCGTGAAAATATGTTCCCGTTTTTTGCTTGAGAACATTTTTCAATAAGCTAGTCCTATTCCATTTTTGATCTGCACGAAGTGCAAATTCAAAGTCTTTTAAAATTTCAAAAATATCTTATATGTATGTTGCTTGCAAAATTGATCAATGTTTTGCTTTGTGTGCAAAGTAGTTTCCTGATGAAAAGCGGCTTACAGAGCAAAGCATTCAGATATAAATTTTATTGAAAAATAATCATACAATAAAAATCGAAAACTATTATTAAGATACACCTATGAAAATTTGTAATTTCATAACATTTGATGTTGAATATTATGAAAAAATCCGAACTTAATAGGGCCATTAGTATTATTTCTACAGAAGTCACGTGACTTGGCAAAAATAACATTTATTCAAATTATGCAGTTACAATAAAGTTTAGGCAAAAATTAAACAGCTACAGTAAGGTTATCCTAAGAGCTTTTTGATATTGAATCTCGTAATATTAATAAAATTTCTCGTTCTTGAAAAATCTTTTCACGTTACAAAAATGAACATATTTTAACAAAATAGATATCGCAAAAAAATAAATTTCCATTTTGGAAAATATACTTGAGAACCTTCAAAAAAATTTCAACTTCATCATAACATCACTCATTGAACAAAGATCATCTACAACACACTATATTGAGAATTTTTCAATTTTGTGACCTTATGTGGTTTTGGTTTTTGAGATACAAGATTTATTTATCTTGTATCTCAGTTTTTGCTCATCCGGAGAATTTTGGAAATACAGTAGACTCCTGTTTATCCAGGGTTGGATTAACCGGGATTAATCCTCAATTCTGATTAAGAATAGGACATAAGTCATATAACATGACTTTCACAGGAACGTCATATTACATGACGTATCTGTGACATTTTAGCGTGTGGTTCAACAGTCGTTTCCAATAAAGCGTTCAAACCATCAAAATCGAATAGAGCATCATAAAATCTTTTTTTCATGTATTTATCAACATTACATAAGTTTTGGGGGCACATTATCCGAAAATGTGACAAAAATTTACAAAAAAAAAAAAAAAAATTTTGATTGGTCCGATAAATATGCAAAAAAAAAAAAAAAAAAAAAAAAAAAAAAAAAAAAAAAAAAAAATTGATTGGTCCGATAAATATGCAAATAACTCAAGAACTATTGAAGATGATAAAAATCTGACAATGGACACCATTCAATTTAATTTCTTAGGCATCTTTTAAGATCAGTCCCATCAACATTGAACCAGCGGTTTGGGCTGTACTCCCTGTTTACATTCAGCTCCTAGGAGAGGGAGCCCAACCGGGACATTGGCCCGGGACCCATATTGATAGGATGCCAACTCTTACGGGGTGGTGCAATATAAAAAAGTTCTACCTTTTTGACCCCTAATATCAGCTATATTCACAAAATTTTTTAGTTACAAAATCAAAAATTAATTTGTAAAAAAAGAAATGAGGTAAATACAGGTTGGCCCACTGTCATGTATTAATATATTTTCCCTTAATTTGAGTTTGTTCGATTATAAATAATATTTTTTTACAAATGTGCATTTATTATCAGTCAAATATGCTTTGTTTTCCTTAAAAATGTTTAATTATAAAAATAGGTATACGTAATAATTATTTAGTTATATGTATAATTAAGTACATTTGCAAATTTCTATAAATAAAAGAAAATGTATGAAATAATGTTCGAAATTGTTCTAAAATTATAGTTTAGTTACGCAAATATTATTGCATTTTCTTTGAAATGGCCATAAGTTTAAAGAAAATCGAATATTTTGATGATCTAATAATTTATTTGTAATTGATTAATTGAAGTAAAAAGACTAATTAATTAATTTAATTTATCTAATAATCTTCTTTTTGTTGTTTTTTCTTTTTTTGTAATATATTTTTTACAGATTTCGTGTTTCTATTCAGTATTAGTGAGCTATTAATAAATATTCGTACACAGTTCTACAATATACATATACATAATACAAAATATACGAGTCCGTCAGACATTGTAAGGGGCCTGAAATTATGTCTTGTCGCTACTGAAAAATTTCTCTCGGAGGCCCTGTTTACATTTTATCATTGTTTCGAAATGCATGTTATATGCAAATGAGGGAAGCAGCAGCACACCCAAGTAAAATTTTTTGTCGTAGTCGTAAAGATCTCAGGAAGACGAATCAAAAAAAAGTTGGCCAAATTTGGACTACTAGGAGCTGAGAAATTTGGATTTGAAATTTTCGCTAAAAGTGTGCTAGATGAAGATCAAACACATTAGTAGAGAGTAGATAGAGAGCTACCACACTCTCCATGATTATCAATTATAAATTATGCAATATCATCTAAAGGTGGGTTCACACTAGACCGACTTCAACGATTCTACATCACGTTACCATAACAATAGTCGGCGGTGTAATATGATTGATCTGACTCGAATTGGTCGGTCGGTCCAGTCGGTCGTAGTGTGAACTCACCTTTAGTGTATTTATAAAAATATGTTATTAGCTCCAATAAAGAAAAAAATCAATACGAAAAGCAAACGCATAAATAAATGTTAATTTATATGATGACATATTTTTACCGGAAATCTGCCATTTTGCTACTGTTCTAAAATGAAAACGCTGTCCGTATTTACGATGCATTTTCTGCTAAATCTTTGTAATTTTCCACATACATTAATATAATATAAAATATAAAATCAATTTTAAAATGTGACTGATATTTATAAAATTATTTTCATTTTTGTTTTAAACAAATAACAGTACTACTACAAAAAACAAAAATATTGCATTTTATCGCACACACAGCAAGGAATTATATGCAACATAAAATTTTTATTGATCATATAATGCGTAATGTTATTTTTGACTGATTATTTTTATGATAAATAATACTGCACCATATTCTACAAAAAATGACGGAACGCGAAATTGGGACACATCTGCGCTTCCAAGGATTGAGTTAAATAGCTGCATTTCCGTTGTGTGTGTTGTAATAAAATTTTCTTAATGCTTTTTGATTTTGTTTTTCTATCTTTTAATTCGTTATTTGGATAATTCTTCTGTGGAGGTTGAAAATACTGTAATGAAAAATTTTCTTCTAAAATTTCTTTTAATCATTAGTGACTGTATACTTTAATAAAAACCAAGATGGGAAAATTACGCGAAATTTTTTTCTTTAGTTTCCTTTATAAATCTCGAGATGAAAATTATATAAGAATAAATATGGTGGTTCAGTAGTTAATTTATAAATTTGATATTCTAAGAAAAATATGGTAAAAATATTCGGTATACAAATGATAAAACATCGATAATTAAACATCACTTTCGGGTTGCGGATTAATCCCGGATAATCGAGAGTCTACTAAAATTAATTGTGGTAAAAGCTAATCATTTTCACAAATATCATGTTAATTCTATGAATGTAGACAAATTTTACTTGGAAATTATTTTTTAATAATAATTAAAATTTTAACTAATGCCTGGAGTATTTAAATATTTATATAATAAATAAATAGAGAAATACAGATATTTTTAAATTAATATTGATATAAGTTAATGTCATAAACTTTTATATTGCCTTCACTTTTAAAACATAATTATAACATTTCTGTCATGAAATTTATCTGCTTATTATTTATAAATTTATTCATTTTCGTACGTGCTTCACTTGCAAAAATCAGAAAACTCCTTGAATATTTGTGTTATATTATAACAACCTCTTAAAAATTTGCAATAGAAAATTAATTTAAGCAATTATTTATTATTATTTTTATGCTTATCAAGCAAACAAGGATATTGGATGGCCGCATGGCAAATCAATTGCATTTCATCTCATGGTAGTACTGTAATATACCTATCATTTCGTTCATTTGGTAATTTAGAAATTGAAATTACCATTAATTTAGAATTTGAAATTGCTCTGAAATATAAAGTGTACAGTACTTTTGTGTTTAAAGGAATAAAATTGCATTCTTTCAATCATATGATATGAAAGTATAATAAATTAATGTTAAATTTGAAATTTTTATTTCTATAATAATACAAAGTGAATTGGCATACTATTAATATAGAATGATGGAAAACAATTCATCACTTCTCTTATTAGCATTAGAACTATTCTTTATGTCGAGCATAGAACTTAATTGTACATACATTATAGTATTATATAGCTACGGATTAATTCCAAGTGCTTGTTTTTACGATTTGTTCAGTTTCCACTCAGCTTTTAAGGGGAAAACCTTGGCATTTTTGTTGCTTGACTATCACAAGAGATACAGAAAAGACTCCCATTATGCGAACTTTTACATCTTTTTACTATCTATGACATCATTAACATCTATAGTATTCAAAGTTGAAAGTGCTGGGCAAAATATCCATTCTTTACGTTACGTTCATTGAGATCTGTATCCATCTCCTAACTTAGAAAGATATTTAAGAATCTAATAATCATATAATATTGTATTGATTTCTTTTTTAAAGTTCTGTTTTGTATTCGTATATGGTTTAAACTGACAATTAGTTTCATTTTTCTGATATTGTTTAAATAGAATGAAATGTTTCTACATTCCATTAAATAACCATTTAAAAATATACAAAAATAATAATTATTGCGGTTTTTATATAAGTTTATACTTAATTAATTAGGAAAAAAAAGATAGAAAACTACTGTATTCTTAATGAAAATTTTCCAAAAGAATTAGGTATCTTGTTTACTGTAATTAACGAGATTTGCGATTTCTGAATCATCTTTAAAGAGGAATCGCCGATATATGATTTTAAGTATATTTTGGATTATAAACTTTTTAATTCACTGAAAAGTCACCAATCCACAGAATTTTAATACTGTATAATATTTTGTAAATTAGAATGAATTTTTAATACTTTACAAAATAAATTATTTTTTTCACTTTTTAAATACATATGGAAGAATCTTTAAAAGTTCTTGTAATGTAAATAATTATGATATAATGCAGATATAATATACGAACTTTTACATTTTTAAAATCAGATCTCGAGTGATCTATTGATACATCAGACAGATAAATGTTTAGTTATGTGATGAATTATTAGTAATGAAATTTTCATTATTAATAATTTTTTCCCATGGTGCAGAATATGCGTATCATCCGGATCAAAACGGACCACAAAACAAGAAAAAATATAATATAGCAGTATAGATATTATAAATTAAGTGCTAAATTAATAAAAGTATTGCACTTTCCTATAATAATATTTGTATTATTTTTATAAGGATATGAAAAGATTCAACTATCCTAGTTGACTAGGATAGTTGAATCTTTTCATATCCTTAATAAGTTCAAAAATTAATAAATTAATGTTTTAATTGGATTAGTGTATGCTGCTAAAATTTCAATATTGACTTGTTTAAGAATGATTAAACTATACCAAAGAAAAGATAACTATATAGATAAATAGTTAAATCAATTTTGTCATTCATTTCCTAACTTCGGATCCGCATTTTTCAATCTCTGATTATTAGCAATATAGTTTCTATGTGGCAATAGGGGAAGTTGTCCCTTCGCAAAATTATAATTCTTACACGGAGATGCCTCCTTGTAAGAATTTTATCCTATATGAAGTAATTTAAATAAAAAAATATTTTCTATTGAGATCCCTATCAAAATGATTGTTCATTTTTGTATAATTTTTCGTGAAAAGCTATATGCAAGAACTTTGAAACTATAAAATGACTTTGACGGTATTTTTTAATTCTTTATCTTTAATCATTCCAAAATAATGAACATATAACGAAAATAGGCAATTATTTCTTTCTGGATATGGTCATTTGCGCACTCACAAGTCAGATTTAACAATCATTTTAAATTGACAATAAAAATAAACGTTTTCATCAGATTTGTTTCCAAACAAATTTTAATAAATTATAAGATACGGTCGAACTATAAAAATAAGATATTTTAAACATCAGTAATATTTTTAGCTGTTTAATATAATTTTTGAGACAAGCTAAATTTTAGTTAAAATTTTCATTGTATAGAAACTGCAACATTAGGTTTCTTTAGATGTAAAGATATATAGATCAAGTATATTCTGTTCAAAAATATGATTAAGTACTATGTATTAAAATCATATTGCATTATATATATATATAATTACATAATAATGTATACTACAGTATATAGCCTACATTATTTGATAACAATAAGTAATTCTTAATGGAAGGCAAAAATAGAAAATTTGTGTATTCTTACTATTCTACTTATTACAGTAAAACCTGTCTAAGCTGGAATCGCAAGGAACCAGAAAATTTTTCCACCATAGACAGTATTCCAGCTTATCCAGGTTTCATTCTGGCATTAAAAAAAAACAACATTCAATGCATTTACACCATATTATTATTGCAATAGTATATAAATAAAATACAGCACCAAATTACTGGATTAGTCTATATATTCTAAACCAGCCAAATTAATTAATATATAAACTTCCTGAAATGAAATCTACTACTGCTTTGATAGTCTAACTGGTTAAAGCAATTGAACAATAACCCAATATTCCTGGTTTGATTCAAGGCTAAGGCAAATTTTTATTTTGGGAAATTAGTCAAATATTAAAATTTGATTATTAAATAATAGATGATGCTACCTTAACTTAAATTTAAATAATTAATTATTAATCCAATACATAGTAACACCATAACATAATAAAATAATTATTAATTATTGTTTAATTCCAAAATTAATGTGGTTTGATATGAATAATGTGGTGTGGTGTGATTATATGTGTGCGTCAACAAACCAGTCATAGAGAATACAATTTAAATCTTCATTTCTGTTATTCTTAATCTACGTTTGGAACTTAAATTCCTTTTACCTGATAGCCATTCTTCTTTTATTTTATCCTTGTTTTAGAATTTCATAAACTTGAGATTTTCCACATTTGAATTTAACAGTCTGTTCTTTAGGTTTCATTTTAACTTTTTCGCTACATTCGATGAGATCTATTTTTAATTGTAATGATAAAGTGTTAATCTTTCGTATAGTCATTTCAAGAAAAACAGCAAAAATACAAAAGTGATAATGAAAACGAAATTGAAACTAATTAATGGCCATGTTGCAGCATATTACAGTCTCATAAATGCCAAAATTCAGCCCAGACTGTAGACTTGATCCCAATTCCAATAAAAAGAATTTTCTAAGATTATTCAAATATAGTGTCATTAATTTTCTAAATATTTGTACTGTATTGGAAATTTGATTTAAATAATATGCAATATTGTAGCTGAATTATTATAACTAAAGTAACTTTCAATTTCAGAATAGACAGTTTTGTATTCTAATTCTAAAATGAAAACTTATTTAAGAAAAAAATTATTATTTTTCCATCTTACACAAGTGTTATTTTATTCTGTAAAATTTTAAAATGCTTTCCGTCTCCACGTTACACAGTTTCAGCATTATACAGATATTTTCTTTTGATATTTCAATGGAAATTGTTCGGGAGTAAAAATATTTTCCATGTTGAGCAGGATTCCGGCTTTTACAGTGTCCAACTTACGGCCGTATTCACTATCTCGAGTTGTATAGAGAGTTGACGAACCCGAAGTTAAAATTAACCCAGGGTTGTTTGGCGAATTATTCGATATTCGTATTCACCAATATTTTCAACTGTGTAGTTATTGAACTCGAGGGTTATTTTCCATTTGTGCTACTGATGTCGAGAGTTAAAGTCGATTTTGTTTCTATCAGATGTTACAACTGGTTGGAGGTCACATGACAGTAATTAGGAAAATGGAGGAAGTTATAAATATGCGAAAACATTCACCAATTTTGAAAAAGAATTATTGTTAGAATTAGTAGTAATGGAGTGGTTGTTTGTGTACAGCATGGGGTGCGAGGAACCCCATATGTGACAGTTTTGCATATTCACCGCTCCCGCTACGTTGAAATGAGCCTCATCGGACCACAAGATATTCCAAGGCCAGGTGGCAGAAACAACCATCCTCGCCAAGAACCGGTAAGCGAAATCGATGCGTTGCTGTGGATCTTGCGCCTTCAACTCCTGCACCACACGGATCTTGTATGGGTAGCAATGCAAGATGGAACGCAACACCTTTCTTACTGTGGACCAAGGAATAGACAGTTCACATGCCACTGCTCGACCACTGCCGATGAATTTCCGGAACGTCCAGCTCTGTCAACAACGGCAACTGCAACTTCATCGATAACTTTGGACGCAATCGGCTGCCGTCCTCTTCCTGGAGCCACAGACAACTTGCCAGTCCGTTCAAACTTCTGAACCATTTTTCATAGCGCAGGCGTCGACATGGGCCCTCTTTGCAGCCCTTTTAGGTGATGATATTCCCAAAGTGCAGCAGGACTATTGCTGCCATTCTGATAAAATAACTTTATCAGCAGCGCACGTTCCTTCTCCAAAGCCATAATGAAGATTGCTTTTCCTGCACCTGCTTACCGTATTTAAGGTTCGAAAGCCAATCGAATTTGCATGCCGTTCCTACTGACAGCGCCACCTGTGGCCAAAATTTGAACTATTTCTTTTTTTCATGTAATCTTCTCCCGCATGATCTGGATTGCATATATTCTAAATTTCATTGCTATATATATGAATTACAGCCGTCTCCAGAGGGCTCTGAGTAGGGAAACTTTAATTATAACCACCCTGTATATTTCCACTAGCTTCAAAACTCAATGCTATTAAGTTATCTGGAAAATATTGTCTAGAATATATTCAAATTCTAGTATGGATCTTTAACCTGATGATGAATATATTGGAGACTGAGAAACTCTAATAGAAACCATGGAGAAATCAATTTATAAGATTCTTGAGAAACCTCAAGAAATTATATGAAATCTGAAGATACTGAAGGCCGAATATTTGGTATTTGAGACAACCAACAAACAAACAAAGAATTTAGATTTATTATCTGATACTTTGAAAATGATAAAACCAAGTTTTATATTTCAGGAAATTTTGTACCTAGAATAAGAACAAGATTAAGAAGTTGTTCAGTGAATATTTTGTTTTTTGAAATCATATTTTCTGAAGAAAATTACTAAATGAAATAAAAATTTATAATTTATACTTTGTACAGATTTTAGTTATTTTTATTTTATTTTTTGTAGTTCCATAAATATATAAATAAACTGAAGAAAATTTAAAATAGATATAATTAAAATAGAATTTAGTCAGTTTATAAAAAACTATTTCCTATTCATATTGTTTTATAATATGTTCAGTTTTTCTAGGACATACATTATGGTTTACATTATAAACTTTATATACTGTATATTGAATAGATTTTAATGAAATGTTTCCTTCATTGCCTCACGATTGACATTTTTAGAGATTACTCTAATATATTTATCGTTAACACTACTGAATATATAATTTGTGTCATTACTTTATATTCAGTAATGATAGAGATAATTTAATAGTGTACATAATTTTTTATTGTCCCCATTTAAAAATATCTAAGTCGATGTTAACCAGAACATTTTCAGGGAGAATATATACCATAGGAAATAATTTTATACGGTAATATAAGATTCAAATTTGAGATATATTTTTTACAGTTACTGTTTTTGAAAGCTGATATATAAATAAAATATTTGTGTTTTATAATGGCATTTTGTTTATTTTAGGAAACGCTTTGTTCAATCCTGTCAGACATACTTGCAGATTTCTGGCGATAGGATGGATTCTTGCAATTTTTGTTCTTACAGCAAGTTATAGTGGAGCATTGATGTCATTTTTAACATTTCCTAGAATTGGATCTGTTCCTAGAACATTTCCTGAACTGTTCCATGCTATGGAATATGATAAATACAGAACAATTGTTCCTTTGAAATCTGGAATAGGAAAATTTATAAAGGTATTTATTCTTCGAAATTATTCTAATAATTTATCATTAAAATAGTAATATTTGTTAGGATATTATATAATCAAACTCATTTATAGCTAATATTCATAAATTCATTTTCTATAATTACGAAAATGAATCTCTAAATTATGATTACATTTTATTAACAAATATGATAAAAGAAAAATTTATTAATTTATTAACTATGATTTGATATTCAGTCGATTCTCGATATTCGCGGATTCCCTATTGGCGTATTCGACTATTCGCGAAAATTTATTTGTAACCACAAATTCGATTTTTGGGGCACTTTCATGCTTATTCGCGGATTCTCGCTGAGCGCAGAAAATACTGTTATAAATGTTACTCTTACTCGTAGTATCTGTGTCGTTCTGCCAAAAAAATCTCATTACCTATCTTTGCTCACTTCACAGATCGTAGGTAGGCGAAAAGCCTGTTCTTATCGTCTGCATATCCCATAGAATAATATGACCCTATGCTTAAATGCAGCCTCAAATTTAGGCTGTTAACTTCCTGCGCATTTATTCCTTACGCTGAGATTTTGAAAAATCTGAGACAAAACAAGTGACGCAGACAAGGCTGACAAAGTTTTTCAATGTAATTTAACAAGACAATGTGTCATCTGCCACATCAAACAGCTACCCATCAAAATTAAGATTTTATTTACTACAAAGTTAGTGTTTTAAAATTTAAATAAAGATTACTGTAATTATAATACTGTATATCAGGGGTGGGCAAACTTTTGAGAGAAAGGCCATATTACAATGAAATATAACCTAGGGCGGCACTTTCCCAGCGATCACCATTCTTCACCATCTGACTCCCTCCACGGATGTTGCTTTTGCCCGTGGTTGGAAGTGATCCTGCCCTTTAGTAATTTATCTGATTGATTTTTCTTAGTAGATCAGCTTTTATTGGCGTTATATGAATCATGGTTTGAATAATGCCAGCAGTCCGAAAAAAGTGAAGCACAATTTTCAGTGAAGCTCAGCAAGGTCGAAATTTCTTTTAAATATATATTAAAATTATAATTTAATCATTTTAAATTTGAAACAACAATTAAAAATATACCTGTTTAGGAAATTGAACAAATATTAAATACAAACACCATAAAATTATGAAAGGTATTGAGTTGATTGACTGACAAAACAATTTTATTTGATTTTGAATGTATGTTGCAACTGATTTCTTACACAATGACATTTACTCTGGTTAATGGTTAATCAAATCTATTTTTGTAAAAAATATGACATTGTAATGACATCGACAGTTTACAATGTGAATTATTATTTATTACTTTTTTAAAAATTACATAAACTAGATTGCTGAGATATGGAACAGATTTGATATTTTTTGTATTCATTTTATTTATCGATAAAACTTTTTGCATTATGGCTATTTAGTTATGAGGGCCGCCTGCAGGCCACAGTTTGCCCACTGCTGCTTTAGAAAGATCAGTACAAACAATTAAGAATAAAAAATTTATTTTATTTTTAAATTGTTTGTACTGATGATCTTTTCTCAAAGTCAGAAACATTCTAAAGTAAAATAAAAGTTTCTCTGCATTAAGTGCAGTTGTTTAGCTTTATCTACCATTTAAATTTCTCTAGAACTATCTATATATTAATTTGATTCTAAACATGAATTCATCCAATATAATTTTTTTCTGTTAAATATATATCAAATAAATACATCATTATTTTTTAAAGATATTACTTATAAGTACAGTATTTCAAACAAGATATTATACTTACTTGCAATAAAACACCACTATGAGCATCAACATTTGGCCAAGGATTCTTCACTTTACCTAATTCTAAAAGTATTGGTGGAACTACTTTATAAATGCTAGCAACAAGTTTGAATAATGGATCATCAGGTAGATGTTTCAGTGCAAACTCTCTCTGGGCTGTGTATCGTGGATCTGTCTTGCGAAGAACTGCATGTCCATATCCAGGTACTACCTGAAATAAATTTAAAATAAAAACATAATGAATTTAATTCAAATTAAACATTTGCACTAAACAGATTAACTTTACTGAAAAATAATTTTTATTATTAAAAACTGCTTCTAACAGCTATAATCAGCATTTCATTTGATATCAATAAAAAAGAAATACAGGCATTACTTTGAGAGATGCCATTGCAAAGTCGCAAATTTTAACAATATCAGTAATAATAATTATAACCTAAACCTAATGGTTCTAACGACTCTGCAAATCCAGAGTTCGGCCTGAGCTCAGGTCTTTCACTATGTTCTAAACTAAATATAATTAAATCAAAACAATCTAACGATGGTTAACATTTAACCAGCAAAAACAAATAACAGGAAACTTACAACTAGAAGTAATGAACAAGTGTTAGATCGACAACAACAAACAATGTTAGAAACTTATAAAATTCTCAGAACAAATTATAGAACAAAAAATATAAATTTATTAGACTCAAAACACTTACAAAAGTGTTAAATGACAAAAATATATAAATTTATTAGACTCAAAACACTTACAAAAGTGTTAATAAATAATAAAAAATATAAATTTATTAGACTCAAAACACTTACAAAAGTGTTTAATAACCTTTATTTAAACTTTAATAAAGCACAATGAAATAAAACCACAAAACTTATGAAATAAAGCAAAATGAAAAAACCACAAAACTTATTTAATCCAATTCAGAAATAAAGCAGATTCAAATAATCACCAAAACTTACTTAATCAAAATTCAAATATCCAAAAATCAATTTATTCACAATAACTATATTACCTTAAATACTAATTAATTCTACTACCTCCACCACCGATACAAACTTCTAGCAATCGTAGATCTTTACAAGAATTTGAATGTCACTCAGCCAATTTCACTTTAGAACCAACACTTCACTGTCATTGGTTGCTTTTGTTTTTATACTGACTTACAATCCTGACTTCGCTCATTTGCATAAGTTTGTGTAACAATATCAAATTTATTAGCTTACAGAGTAATCAATTCATGTCATCCTCTTTACAATGTCGCGTCACAATATCAGATTTATTAGCTTACAGAGTAATCAATTCATGTCATCCTCTTTACAATTTTATTTATATTCCAAAAAAACATCGATATGAGATCATTCTTATATTCTCATATTGGAATAGTGGTAAAACTTATTTAGATTTAGATGAGGTCATTAGCCATGAAAGCTCATCTGGAAGATGGATGTCCGTCCATAACATGTGATAGCTAAATACTGAGATGGAGAATGTGGAAGTAAGTCAACTCTTGAACTAAAATATAGCATTCGCAAATTTATTTCAACCTTTTACAAATTGATTTAATCCTTTTGCAAATATATCAATAATTTTGATGCTAGCAGCATAAGTCATGATGATGTAGTGGTTAGTGTGAGCGGTTGTAGGCAAGTTGGGTTGTGATTTGAAATGAAACATGACTGTTGTTTTTTTTAAGTTTTATTATTTGGTATTATTTCGCTAGTTCACTATGGAGATCTTCAAGGAATTCTTCAGGTGAAGCTGAACTATTATGATTTTGCTCCGTTTTTGTAATTAATAGAAACTTCAAGTATTTTCACTTATCCTAATGACATACTTAAAATTTTTTATACTTGTGAGTCACTCTATATATATATATTTTGATATTTCTATATTAATACATAAATTATTTAATATTTATTATTATAAAAAATAAAAATATATATTATTATATACATTAAGTGGTTGGCTAGTAGCTGCAGCTGGTAACAAAAGAAACATGTCTATAACATAATTGGCACAATCCTGGGAAGTAATACTAGATAAACTAAATGCGATTACTTCCGGTAACTGTTGTTCTTCCTGACGGCTTAGTATTTTCCTAGCTTTAATTTTAATTTTAGAAAAGCTTTCTCAACTGAATTGAGCATTGGAGAATAAGGTGGCAAAAATTTAATACTCATTTGGGAAGAATCCACGATATCTTCTACTGCATGTGACCGGTGAATCCGAGCATTGTCCATGATCAATTCACCATCTTCTGAGTCTTGGAGTTTCGAATTATCTAACAAACTCACAGAAGAGTTCTGCAGTTGAGCTTCTGGAAGATATAATTTTTGAGTGAACAATTCCTTGATTATTCAGTGCAATAATAAGTGTGATATTCCGTCCTCTGACAGTGGGGACAGTAATCACTGACCTAGTATCAATCTTCGAGCGAGCTTGAGATCATCTGATGTGAAGATTAAATCTGCTTTCATCTATAAAAATGAGTTTTTCCCAGTTTACAGTGACTGATTGATTGAAGCCACTCATGTTCTATATATATATAAGGCACTTTAAATTTTATACCCGAAGTCACGATGGGAAACAAACGAACAGACTTGTGCATTATAAGGCATTGCTTTTCCATCAACTGTTTTGCATGAAGTTTAAATAAATTTGGTAAAAAGTTTAAATAAATTTGCAAAAGGTTTAAATATATTTGTAAAAATTTAAATATATTTGTAAAAATTTAAATATATTTGCAAAAGGTTGAAATAAATATGCAAATTCTATACAATATGTTAGATAATATTGAAAATAATGAAAAATAATAAAAGAGCATAATAAAATAAAACAGGACAGGTCAGAGTTAACTTCTTCACACTATATAATAAGAAAATACTTTTTTTTAGATTATGTTATGAAAATTGATTTTAATTATATAATGTTTTCATTGTTTTTATTTTTTTAGCATATTTGAGTAAAAGCTGAATGATATATTTAAGTTTAGAAGTACATCATTATTTTTTCATTTAAATTTATAGTGATTTTTCTTCTTGATTCATAAAAATTCAATTTATAAACAATAATTTTTTCAGGAATGTTCCATGTTCATAAATTGAATAAGATTATGCATATATGTAAAAATTGAATAAGAGAATATGTATATATTAATCCCAAAAAACTATAAAATTCAACAATGCAGTTATTTTGAGGTTACATTGTAATTATATACCATATTTTTATTTTATATCTCAAATAGAAAATTATATGCAAAATAATACTTAGAATAAGTATATAAAAATATAAATTATTACATAGATGGGCCATTAAGAAGCCTTCCTGAAAAACTGGAAGTGTGAACCTGAATCCTCCAAGGTAATAATTGAATGCTTTACACCACTTGGCCATCTGGCAGTATTTTTAGGGCTAGCAATATTGTGCAATTAATGAATGATAGTTCAAATATGTTTTTAGACTTTTATATGCATTAGTAAATGAAAAAAGGCTGTGATTTGTTTTCAACAGTAGTTTTGAATATAAATGCCACAATAATGAGGTATGCCTGTATTAAAACCTCAAAATTCAAAACTTTATGAAAATTGTTCATAAATAAAAATAAAATTAATTAAAAATAAATATAAATAAATTTATTTTTCCTTTTTTATGTATTTTCTATCATTAAGCCTTAAAACTATCAAAATTCAATAATGTAGCTTCAAAATAGCTGCTTTGTTGAATATTGAAACAGATTTTGGGATTAATATATATATATTCTCTTATTCAATTTTTACATATATGCATTTTTCATTTATAACCAACACGATAAAGCTATTTTTTTCCAGTTGGATAATCACTGTTTAATTCCATGTTTTTAAAGAGGAATTGGTCCAATCTGTTAATTCCTATCTTAATCTGTTAGCCAATCCAATCTTTTTATAGACATTCTATAGTAAGCCATAGAATGACCCTGCCATTTAGTAACCTCTGACTGGAAAGTAAAAATACAGAATTGGATATAAAAACTAGAAGGGAAATGTCCTCAATAAAAGATAATATCTGTTGTTATTCAGCAATTTTATAAAGTATTCTTTTGCAAGAAAACAAAAATAACCATGTTAAACCAAACAAACTCTTCAGAAACTGCTTGTATTTCTATTAAATATAGTCTATTAAATAACGAGCACAATTAGCAGTCTAAAACCAATCTTCAATTTTAATAAAAACGTTTTCGGTATGTAAATTATACCATCCTCAGTTACAATACTCTAATTAGAACAATCTTGTTCTAGAACAGAACAATTATCTGTTATTTTAAAATTAACTTAGCTGAAGAATAACTTTTAAAATTATTTGGGTTACGTAACATAAACAAAATAAAATAATAGTAAAAAGATAAATGTTGAACTTATAAACAAAACACTATAGCTTACGAATAAGTAATAATATAACAATAAATTAATATAATATAACACAGTTGAAATATAAAATAAAATCTTAATACATAGGTAACATTTCACAGGTGTACAGTTAATAATTGTGTACAGCATATTTCCATGCTTTGGAGATTCCATCAGTTTGATGTATATTAATAATATTTCGATTATTTTTTATGTATTAAGATTTTATTTTATATTTCAACTATGCTATATTATATTTATTTTATTGTTATATTATTACTTATTCGTAAACTATAGTGTTTTGTTTATAAGTTCAACATTTATCTTTTTACTATTATTTTATTTTGTTTATGTTACGTAACCCAAATAATTTTAAAAGTTATTCTTCAGCTAAGTTAATTTTAAAATAACAGATAATCGTTCTGTTCTAGAACAAGATTGTTCTAATTAGAATATTGTAACTGAGGATGGTATAATTTACATACCGAAAACGTTTTTATTAAAATTGAAGATTGGTTTTAGACTGCTAATTGTGCTCGTTATTTAATAGACTATATATAACCATGGTAATTCACAATCAACAAAAATCTGAATAATGCATACAAAATATTTTATATTTGGAATATTTTATGTTGCTGATATTCAAATATTTTACACAATGAGAATAGTTAAGTTACATTTGATTTTTTTCCTTTGAATTTTTTTCTTGCATACAAATTGTCGAAACTACTCAAGTTTGGAAATTATCTTGACAGAAATTGTGTAATATTTTTCAAAAAAGATCAAAATACTGTAATAATGAAATTTTGATTAAAATAGTATAAAATTATAAATCACTATCATTACAAATATATCAAGATGAAAATAAAATTCATAAATAATAAGAAAAAACTATCAGTATTGAAAATTATTTCTAACATAATAAAATATAATTTGGGACGTGTTTTAAATAAAGATAATAGTTATCACAATCTTAATCATTTCTGCAATATTAATAATGCATTTTGACTTTTTACAGTAATGTGCTTCAATTTACTTTATCTTAAAATATTAATATTTTAGAATGTTTACCTGACCAGACTTTAAAGTTTTCCAAACAAATTCTTTCAATTTATCTTCAGAAACATCTGTTCCAAGTTCCTTTTGGAGTTTTGTTAACCATACTAAAACTTCCTAGTTATAAGAAAATATATATATTTTATTTATTATTATATAACATTAAAATTAATTTCAATATAAATAAATAAATTTAACTGCAAAATTACAGCAATAATTTTCAATTTAAATTCTAAAATCTGATTTCTTAAATCACGAATGGATAATAACTGATAATAACTGGTCAGTTTTTACAGTCATGATATTAACTGAGATGATGTTAAATTAAAAAAAAATCTCAATAGACTATTATATATTGGAGTTGTTTTTAGAGTGCTTTTTGATACTGGAAGGGATAATATTTGGTAATTTTTCTGATCTAAAAGTTATAGTATTGTTTAATAATGAAATAAAAGAAAAGAATGACTTAACCTTGACTCAAAATTCAAACCAGAAAACAGTCAATACTACTGTTTGATAAACATTATATTCTTCTTTAACAAAAATAAAATATAGTACATGATTGTTATTGTTTAGAAATAAATATGATAAATTGTAATAGGATATTAAAGTTAATTTACTTTTAATATATTGCATTGCAAAAAATATAAAAAAATAATTCATTTTCTATTTGATGATATTATAAAAAACTTAAAACCAAGCAAATTGATTAAAAAAATAATAAAAAGAATCAAACTTAAAATAAAGTACAAATTTTTGTGATCAATTGATTAAATAAACTATTTTTTTATTTCAGTTTTGATAATTGCACTCCTCTGACTTCCTTGCTGTTATTGCAAATTATTATCTGCTAATAAGTTGATTAATTGAAGAAGGAATGAGTATATGAAATGTTGTATGTGGTAAGTTTTTTATAATCTGTTGAAATATGATAATTGTTTTTAATTAATTGAGACAATTACATAAAAAACATGAAAAATACAAATAAGAAAAACTGGCTGCTGTTTTACTTAATGAAACAATTATTAAAAGAAAATTAAATATATTAATTAATTAATAAAGCAGATAATTTTTAATATTGTGATCTCTCAAACAGTATGTCATGACTTGCATTAGTTAATGTGTGTGTCATCAATGCAGAGTTAGTAGGCCCTTCACTATAAAAATCCTGAAGAGCATATTAATGAATTATTTGATGTCATTATATCAGAAAATAAATTTCACATCATTTATTGGTGACAAATTATTTTTCATTATTTATATTATTAATTGACTTGTTAGAATTGCTAATTATTAAAATATTCATAACAAATTTATTTAACTAACCTGATTTGCTAAACCATGAAGTGGTCCAGCTAATCCATTGATTCCTGCTGCAAATGATAAATAAGGATCAGACAAAGCACTTCCTACTAAGTGAGTTGTATGAGCACTAACATTGCCACCTTCATGATCACTAAAGCAAGAAAAAAATATAAATATATATATATATATATTTACACATACACAGTAAAACTCAGATATGAGTAAATTCTAATTCAAGATTTGGTCTAATGTATTTATATACAAAATTTTATTGGTTATAACAATCAACTTTCCAGATATAATGAGCAAATTTGATCTCAATATAAGAAAAAATCAATTAATTTATTTTATTGGTTTTAATTTTTATCTTTAGGATGTTCTCATGTAAATTTGTAATTTTCCAGACAAACTGATACTAAATAGAATTATTTGTTATGTCAGGATAGTTAGTGGCAAGCAATTAAAAAATTTATATACAATTCCCACATCTTACTCAGAAAAATTTACAATTTTTCAGTGTTTTCATTAGCTTATAACAACTTTTTCTTTCCTGGATTAAAAGAGAATTGAAATCTCTCTTTTGAAATTGATCGATGGCATAATTAAGATTATGATTTATTTTTCTCTTATTTTTGTAAATATGGTACAAGTAACTTATATAATTAATAAAATTTCATTTATTATATTATTTTGATAGTATTGTAATTTGAAAATTTGAATAAAAATATATTCTTCTAATTTTGGTTTGATTTCCATGTTAAATATACTCATTATATATATTGGGTTGTTCGGAAAGTAATTTCGTTTTTTTCCCGCTAGTGGAATTAGTTGTATTTTTCCTACCAATTTCATTCTAAGCCATATTATCATTATAAATTTCGACAGTTGACATTTCAAAGTATATTTATAAAAATTTTTTTTGATTCTGAACATTTTGTTTTTTTTTTTTTTTTGTGTATCCTATCAAAAATGGAAAATAAAATGAAGATACTTATTGCTATTTATGTGAATATAAAATGTACATTTTTTTATGTTCTTGGCTATAATGAACATCAGCTATAATGAATAATTCTATTTGGCTTCTTGGAATTCATTATAAAGGAGTTTTATTGTATATAAAAATGGTATATAAGCTTAAATCAAGTAAAAATAACTCACCTATGAATTGTTAGGTACAGTCGCATTAATTCAGTGAAAGTTGGATTATCATAACCCAGCATTGCTGTAAAATTAGCAGACCAATCTTTGTTGACATCAATGGCACCAATACTACTGCCATCTTTATATAAATTACGATAAATAGTTGCAGCTATTGGAGTCAATTTAGCAATTAAATTTGTAGCATCATCAAATACATACTAAAGAAAAGATAAATTATTAATGCTATTAATGAAGATTAATTATTTAAAATATAAGATATACATTTAATTAAATTTATCTATAATTAATAATTTAAAAATAGGATTAATATAAATTCATAATTAAAATATATACAGGTGCTCTTCTACTTACAATATATTATGTTTTAATAATCCCATTGTAGGTCAAATACAATGAGGTTATTAAAACATAGCCCCATTGTAAATCAAAAAAATTGTAAGTTGAAAATGGCTGATAATGACAGCCATAGTAGACAATGGAAGATCTGATTCTCCAATGTAGTAAAATCATTCAGATTTAGTCCTGAATCCTTCGAGATTGTAAAATTGTCAGAATTGAACTCAGATCCTTCTAAGTGGAAGCAATTGCTTTATTACGTGACTCTTGATCTACTGTAAATTTTTAATAAAAAAAAAAAAGTATTTTTAGCCAATATGCTGCGAAAATAGCCAAACTTGGAATACTGATAGGCAATTATAATATTGGATTATCATAGATGAAGATGCTGAATCTTATGAAAAAAAATCTGAATTTAATCAAGCCATTAGTTTTATTTTTACAGAAATCATGTGACTTGCTAAAAAATAACTTTTATGCAAATTATGCAGTTACAGTTTCAGGCAAAAATATGTAATTTTTGATGCTAAACTCATGGTATAGATGAAATTGCTTTTTCTTCACAAAAATTTTTCTTCGTGCTAAAAAATTTGCTGATTTTATTACAAAAATAGATAACAAAAATAAAAATTCCTATTCTTGAAAATATCCCAGGAGACATTCAAACAAATTTCAGCTTCATTAATATCCATAGAGTAAAATTTGGCTACAAAACATTATGTTGGGAATTTTTTCGATTTTTTGACCAAATAAACGGGATTATTTCAGCATTTGCTCTACCAGAGAATTCCAGTAAATATACTCAGTTGGATGAGAATTTCAAAATGAGTCTAATTCACTATATCCAAAGTTTCCATAGTAAGCAGTTGCTGAGTTAGAAGTAGCAAAAGTCATGTTGAGTCATGCGACATAACAGTTTATTGTCTACCTCAAATAACTGTTGCCAATACAGTGCTCAAATTATCAAAATTGAATAGAACATTATAAAATTGTGTTAGGACCATGTTTCTATCACCATTGCATGCATTTTAAGGATATATAACCTGAAAATGTGCCAACAATTTTAAAAAATTTGATAGATTGGATAAATATGCACATATTTCAAGAAACATTAAGATAGTCAAAATCTGATGATGGATTCCATTCAATTTAACTTCTTAGGCATCTTTTAAGATCAGTCCCATCAACATTAAGCTAGTACTTTGGCTGTCTCTCCTGTTGAAATGTTACCATTCATTTTAAAATGTATGTTATATGCAAATAAGAGCAACAGTACATCCAAATAAAATTTTTTCACTATTTTTTTTTATAAAGACTAATTAAACAAAAAAATAAAATAAAATTTAGTTGAAATTGGACTACTGGGATTGAGCAATTTGGATTGGAAATTTTCACTAAAGAAGTGTGCTAGGTGGAGATCAAATATATGTAGTATGCTATCACAATCTCCATGATTTGAACATTCTGTCAAATGAAGATTATTATTTTCTTATGAAATAAAAAAAAGATTGTATTTCTACCAAATTCAGAAAAACAAAGTATATTTTATTCTGTTTATCATTTATTCAGAAACAACTTGAGTAAATAAACTATTATAATAATGTAACTTCATATAAAATAGAAAATGTTTATATTTCCTTTAATAAAATATTGCCAGAAACTGATATCTTAAATAATTATCATGAATAAATATACAAATATTTTAGAAAAATGTCACTATAAGAACAATACAATTCTAAATAACCAAGCAATTCCATTAGTTGATTTTTTTTTATATTCAAAAATTTATTTTAGAATTGATATACAGGGTTTTAGTTAAGATATTTTTGATGAGAAGTAATTTCTGGATGAAATTTCTGATTTTTTGAATTTTTTTGTATAATTAAAAATAATAAAAATGTCATTCTAAAATCATATCTTAAGCTTCAGATAGAATTTCTTTGTATATCTAGCATCAACATGTTAACTTGTTTAAGTACAATGCATCAGAAATACTTCATGTAGGTCAACATGGTTACAATATCTTCTATACCTCTAGTTAAAATGATATCATTTAGCTATTATTTATATAATGTATTTAAAAATATCAATTTATTCATATTATCAGTATCATATACAATATATCAATATTGTATATGATACTGATATACAGGGTGTCCAAAAAGTATCTTTACATTTTTAGAAAATCATTACAAAAAAACAAAGATATGCACTTAAGGTAAAGGATGGAATGATGATATAAGAAAAGTAATTGGTTCCCAGTGAATGCAGATTGCACAAGATATGTACATCAAGAAACAAAAGGAGGAGGCATATATATCCAGCAAGTGGATGAAATAAGAAATGCTATTGATGATGATGATTCCTAACATTTGCATTATAATAGGTTAAAGACATGAAATCTTGTGAATTGAGATCAAAAAATAGAAAAAAAAGGTATACCCAGTACACTTAACAGTTTTCCTTCATTTTCAACTAATGAGAAACAAGTACTTATTAACATAGTTTTATCAATGAGCGATGTAAGAGCTACACTAAATTTTGTGTTCTTGGTTTGGATTAGGGATTGCAATACCGGTAAATCGGTTTAGCAGTTAATTGTTGAATTTTAGCCTCAAATTTGTTACCGGTAATTCTAATTGTTTTTACCAGTAATTTGATAAATTTTGAACGTAGCTATAGTTCACTTTTTTTTATTTATTTGCTGGGCTACAGTTTATTAATGTAAATCACCAATTATGTTTAGCATATGAAACCCATTTGGTTGTGATCAAAGTTCTGTATAACAGAAATGATATAGTAGTAGATGAAACTGAAGACAAAGAACCAGAATCTGTTGAATCAGCTGAAGACGATTCTGAGTATTCTGACAGCTCTGACGAAGAATACGACGAAGATACTGAATATAATGGCAGGGTTTTAGAAGTAATATAGGTAAACATTTGATGAATTTAAATTTTATTCATTCAGTAAGTATAATGTTATTTTACCTAATGATGGCAACTTTTTGGATGCACAGTGTGATTGTTTGATATTTTTCAAAAAAAAATATATATTTGCAAATATACGGTAAGAAAACCTATTAGACTGAAGAAGATTTTTTAGATCTGCAATTACGTTATCCATGAAAGAGAAACTTAACTTATTGATCAAAAGAAAAACAAAAATCCAACATGATAATCTGCTTCTGACACAAAAAATAAAAAATATTAATAAAATCATTAAAGAAGAACTGGAGTATTTTCAACAGGAAATATATGGGGGAAATATATTCAAATAGTGTACGATTCTTTAATAATTATTAAATCAACACAAGTATGGAATCTGAAAGAGCTTTTTCTATGGCAGGATTATTTTGTACAAAAATTAGATCACTTAATGAGACTTAAATAACAGCACTATTCTGCAGTTAAAAGTAGAAAAACAATCACATAAATTGTACTAGCACTTTTGGTGTTCTATTACACCATCCTCAGATATGTTTTACATAACCGATTCGAACATCGAACAAACACATTCTTAGAACTTAACTAACAATGTTTAAAACTTGAAAAATTTAAAAATAAAAACAAATAAAAATTAAAAGCAAAAAATAAATAAAATAATAAAATATTATAACAAAAATTATTACAATTACAGGCTTAAACAAACAAAAGTATCTACCAGTGCCTTATCATATGAGAAATTTAAGGATGATAAAGAATGTAGCGGCTAAGAAAGGAATGACTCTGGCACCGAGAAGAGCCCCCACTATATTTAATTTATTGCGGAATGACAAAGACCCATGGAGACAAACAGAGCATAGTGGAGTGTACAAAATCCCCATAGAAGACCTAAGCACAGGAGAGAAATCGGCATATGAGTAGGGGTCACCACAAGAACAATGGCTACAAGGATTGTTGAACATAAGAATGACATAGCCAAAGGTAAATTAATAACATCATTGGCATTAGAGGCATATGATAAAGATGTAAGTATTAACTGGGAGCAAGCTAAAGTAATAAGGTAGATCCCTCCCAGGACTCAGCCGACGATAGCAGAAGCAATAGAAATTATTGAGAGGAAGTCGGAGGAGAATTTGATTAATGACAACCTGCCATGGGAACCGTTGCAGGTGTGGAGATATGAGTTAGATAGGGAGAAGCATGACAGTAATAAACGAAAATCGGGAAGGATGAGAAGGCAAGAGAGGCTTTAAGGAAGTAGATATTTATATGTGATGGTGGTAAATGAGAGCAGAAGAAATTTGACAATGCCTATAAACTGTGTATAGGGATTACTTATCTCTAAGTAAAGGTTTTCTTTTAATGGTTTTCTTAGGAATAGTGGGTTACGGGTAGGAAAGCCTTGTTTAAGCCTGTAATTGTAATAATTTTTGTTATAATATTTTATTATTTTGTTTTATTTTTATGTTTATTTTTTGTTTTTATTTTTAAATTTTTCAAGTTTTAAACATTGTTAGTTAAGTTCTAAGAATGTGTTTGTTCGATGTTCGAATCGGTTATGTAAAACGTACCCAAGGATGGTGTAATAGAACACCGAAAGTGCTAGTACGATTTATGTGATTGTTTTTCTATCTTTAACTGCAGAATAGTGCTGTTATTTAAGTCTCATTAAATAATAAAAGGTTTATAAGCAGTTGTTTGAAGAGTTAATTACTTTAAATTAGATCATAATTAGGAGACCAAAGTGTTGATCAGTTATGTTCCTTACATGCTTATTTTTTAAAACAAGTTGAAAAATAGATCACATATTTAATTATATACTTTATAATTGTTTTCAGTATGAAAAATTATTCATGTATAAGTATTACTTATAATTTGTTATAAAACTGTTGAATTTTATTTATATAATATAAATAAAATTCAACAATTTTATAACAAATTATGTTCAGAATACAATTTCTTTTTATATACTTTTGTCACATTATATAAGAATCAAATAAAATGTTGTATTATTATGAATTTTTATTTCATATTCACAGTTTAAAGAATTCCCGATAATTTACCGGTAAACAGGTTTTGTTTGAAAATTTTACCAAATTACTGGTAATAGAAAAAGTCAGTAAATTTGCAATTCCTAGTTTGGATTGTTTTTAGTTTATAATTTTCAGACATTCAAAATAAATTCTTCACCAGGGAAGAGAGATTATTTACAATGATTTAACATCACTTTGTATACTAAAAATTGATAATATTTATAGCTACAATATATTTTTAATTCATATAATAAAAAATTTAATGAAAATGATTCAATAAAATAAAATTATTATTTTAAATAAATATTAAATGAAATAAACATGAATAATCTGTTGTCATATTTTTAAAAATAATTATTTTTATTACATTAAACATTTAAAAAGTATAGTCTGATCAAAATAGGATGATTATTGATTAAATGCATAAAAATATCATGACAATAGAACCTGTATTATAAGAATTAAGTGAAGACTAATGAACTTTCAATTCCCTCTTTGGTTTATATGATTGAGGAAATATTTATTATACTGCATTTCTGGCCAAATTAAAATTTTCTTAAATGGTTTCCATGATAATCCTGAATTATACAAATTATTCTCATTTCAATAGGTAGTTAAAGAATTCTAATTAATTCTAATGTGAATATTGACTGACTGGCCATTCTATTTTGTTCAAACTTATTGTTAATTGCTAGTAAACATTGGTAATATTAAAATAGGAAGAACTAAGTGATATTTCTGTCTTCATTGTTATTGGTTTAAAATCTATGATATCACACGATTTTTCTAGTGAAAAATTCTTAGTATACAGGCTATAATTAAAAGTCAAAATTTCCTCATATACTCTATAGACCAAGGATTCCCAAAGTTTTGCCTAGGTGGGCCAAATTGTAAATTCCAAAATATTTGGCATCCAAAAAAGTGTCATGGAAAAATATGTTCAAATTGATAAAAAGTTAGGGCCAAAAAAACTGGTTATGGAAAAATACGTTCAAATTGATAACAAATTAGACACAAGGGAAAAGATTTATACTAACAAAAAATTGATGAAAAATGATCTCATATGTTCATCTTCAGTCTTAAAGAATTAACAACCTTAAAACCAGAACCTGGCAATTGCTTAGCTACTATGGATTTTGAAAGCTTATTCCCTTCCATAGAACTCTTACCTGCCTGCTCAATTCTGTACCATTTCCTCCTAGACAACTTATCCACTGCTTCTGTGATAAGTCTTTAATAAAGGATCTAGTGGATTATGTATTCCACCATTCCTTCTTTGAGTTCAAGGCAAATTCTACTGCCAGCAAAAAGATATCCCCATTGGTAGCCTGATGGCAAGCTGCTTAGCAGAATTGGTGATAAACACTAAAGAAAGAACAATTTTGCTAACATTTATCAACAGCTATAAATTCTATAAATTGTATGTTGATGATGTTCTCATCATCTAGAAGGATTGTGATAGATCAGAAGATTTGTTTGAAGGTTTCAATGATAAAAGCCTAAGTCTATGTATAAAAATTGACCAAGTAGGTAGTACTAAATTGCATTTTTGGATTTTTGGGTGGAGACAGAAGTAATAGATATGCTACTTCAATATACCAGAAAACCTCTGTATCAAGAACAATCATACCTAATGGTCAGCTAATCCCCTATCCTATAAAAGAGTGGCATTTAGAGCATACTTTGAGAGAAGGTTAATTCACTGTAACAATGAACCTGCTAAAAATAAAGAGCTAACCTGTATAATTGATATGCCTTTAAAGCATGGATATATTAAATGTTTCTCAGTCAATATATTTGAAGCCATATTAAAGCGTAAGAATCACATACAACACACCAATGATACCCAAACAACTGAAAACTGCAGAGAAGATAATACACACACTATTTCTGTTCCATATCACATGGCAAGGTCCAACATGCTTAAGAAATTGGCCAGGCAACAAACAACACAAAATATTAGTGACAAAATGGGAACCCACTGTCTTTCAATGTCTCATTATGATAAAGATGAATGGAAACAACACCAAAAAATGAGAGTACGTAAAATATCATTGGTTAATATCAAAGAAAATAAGAATAAATGTTATATAAGTGTAACTCAAAGGTCATTAAACCAAAGGCTTAAGGAACATATGAGGGACATCAGATTAGGAAATCTTAACACAGCCCCCTCAAGATACGCCTACAAAGACGACATGACAATATTATGGGATGATGCAAGAATACAGACAGGTAAGTACCAATGAAGAAAAATTTGTAGCAGAAATTTTGGAGATAATTAACCTACAAAAGAAAGAGGTCATTATTAATAGCAGAATCTTGGAACAATCATCTGATACTTGGCTTTATATATTGAATGCTTCAGCCCCATAAACCCCAATCTCCTCCTTTTACAAATTAATACCTTGAATCCTATCTCACTATATATTTTTTCTATTAACTTTTGCCACTTTATGTAATTTAATTTAATTTTTTAGTTTTCATTTATTTTTTAGTTTACAGTTTTTAGTCCATATTAGAAATTTTTTTGAATTTTAAATCTTTTATAATTAAATGTTTAAGCTGTTAAGCTTCTACATTCTTTTTGTTAAACCAATTCTTATGTTAGTTGTAATATAGTGCTGATGATGATTGCATAGCAATTGAAAGTACTCTGTAAATAAAATTTTGTATCAAATAATCTACTGCTATTGGTGCTTGTGTTTTAACTCTATTATCTTGGTAAAGCAGTAATACTTTTGAATATATTAGTTTTATACTGTTTTGTTTGCTATCTTATAGTTAGAGAATATCTGCAATTGTTGCATAGATATATACTGTTTGCCATACTTTTGATATAATATACTAAACAATATTGCTGATAATTCTTGTTAATAGTGTTTGTCATAATGTAGCTCTGATGCATAAAATTTTTGAACTTTTATAATAAACATACAAGCCTCTATCAGAAAATCGGATTTAATAATATAAAAAACTATTACTATTACAGTAAGACCCTGTTTAACGCGGGGGATGCATTCCAAGGAAGCAAAGTGCTAAATGAAACAGCATTAAACGAGATCATTTTAACATGTAAATAGTGAGGATAGGTGAAACAGGACAGTGAATAAATATATGTTCATAGCATTTTCTAAATTTTATTTTGTAACATGTATTATTACTATTGTATTATATTAATTATAGACATTTTTTATTGCTAATATCGATTTGTATTCATAGATCATTCATGAAAATCAAAAATATTCAAGTAAAGTTTTTATTGCTAATATCGATTTGTATTCATAAATCATTCACGAAAAAATTATTGCTAATATTGATTTGTATTCATAAATCATTCGTGAAAATCAAAAATATTGGCTAATATCGATTTGTATTTCACAAATATTGGTGAAAAAATTCTTAAAATATCGATTTGTGTTCATAAATCATTCATGAAAATCAAAAATATTCAAGTAAATAATTTTTATTCATAAATCGTTCATGAAAAATTTTTAAAATTAGAAAATAAAAAGTTTTAAGGACAAAAAGCAGTAATCAGATTACAGTAAACCTGTAAACAATGAAAATATATTGATGAAAGAATAACGTTCTAACTTCAAGAAACTATAGTTTAAAGAATTCAGATTAAAACTAAAATGGGATAATTGTTATTTTTATTACTGTAAAATAACATTGATGATATATTGATAATACTGATCATAAATATGAACTCTGACAGCAGCAGACTTTCATATAAACAGAACTGCTCTGATATAAAACGCACCTGTGAGATGGCATAGGAGTATCAATGCAACAAATTCCTGTGATTTCGGATTTATGTAAGACTATAAGATGGTATAGGAGTATCGATGAAACAAATTCCTGCAATTTAGGATTTATGTAAGAATAACAGTTTGAAAAGCCATACCAAAGTGAATCAATAAAAATATAAAATTCGAAAAAACCGCGTTATATCGAAATAGCGTTAAACGGGGCAGCATTAAGCGGGGTCTTACTGTACTACTAAAACATAAAAACTATTTCAGATTGTAAAAGTAACATTTTCAACCATCAAGCAGTCATTTCAACTGCTGAAGGCTTGTATGTTTGTTACGAATTTAAATTAAATACAACAAGATTCAAAAAATTGCTAAACCCTTCAATATCATTTGATTAAGCATCATTCAGCACTCTTACGCAGTTTTGGGTTTGCCAAGTGAATCAATAAAAATATAGAATTCGAAAAAAACTCGCGATATATCGAAACAGCGTTAAACGGGCAGCGTTAAGCGGGGTCTTACTGTATAATAAATGATAATGTTGCAAGATTAAAGAAAAGGAATATTTATTCGTTTTTTTCGGTGGCGTTTTTATTTATGATTTTATTTTATGAATTATATTTTTGAGTTACCAAAAATAATATTGTATTGAAAATACGATTTCCAGCTGTATAAAATTCCTGAAACAGTGCTTTAGTCTGTGTTCTTAAACCAATCCATCAAAAATTATGGCGCCGTTCTATTTAAAATTGCTGGAAGGTCGTACGTTGACTGCTATTATAAAAATAGTTTACAGTACAGTTATATTCTTTACACCCGCAGTTTTCGGTCTCTATTGCAACTTTATAATTCCATCAGATAATTTTAAATGTGTAGAATTATCCAAAATAAAATTTAATGTTAATTCTAACGATATGTTATTTCATAGACATATTTAATTATTTATAAAATTTTATTGCGATAATAACACATTAAATTTAGCAATCAACGACGAGTAAACACGGTAAAGATGAAACGAAGGATAGTTTCCATGGCGACAGATCTCATCATTTCATAAATTTAAGTAAAAATCGATATTTTGTTGTATCCCAAGTATTTACTTTAAATATATATAACAATTTTCTTTTTAATTTTAATCAATCATTAAATTTAAGTGATATATTATAGATTTTAAAATTCTGATTTAAAAAATTCAAACGTGATAAAATTGCGCTATGTGCAATTTCCTCAATTCTTTGTCACAGAATTGTGACACAATAAATTTGCTAAACTCCCGATTTCAGAATTCCTAGAATCATTTACAAAGAAAGGAAATTCTGGTGTAGAAACGGTTACATTAGCGTTATAAAATTCGATCATCGTTTAAATGCGATTTTATCAACTTAATAATTATTATATTATACGATTATATTTAATAATTGATTAAAAAAAATTAAAAATAAATCTTATCATATTCATTTTAAAGCAGAATTGTATACACACTAAAGGCAAAACCTTTTTGATCGCTCGTAAAATTACACATACATTGAAAGCTCTGTATATCGAAATATAAATGGAATAAAACTATTTTGAATTATTACACTGTATATTAATTATTGGAATAATTTTATATAAAGAAAAATCAAATTTTTTAAGGATAAATGTTAATCGAATGGCTGATAAAATCCGCTAGAAATAAATTTTGTACTAAACTGGTTAATTTTAAAAATTTGTTATTCAACACCTTATTACATTCAAATTAATAATTTATATAATAATAATATAATGCTATGAATTATAATTTGTATTATCCTATTAATTATTCATTTTAATAATAAAGAATTATAGTACTGTTAAGGAAAAAAAAAAAAAAAAAATTGCTGTTAAATATTAATATAAAATATATTATTTTTAAAAAATTATTTTTTAATTAAAATATTATATATATATATATATATATCTCGATGATCGCTATGTAATAATAATTTAAATATTGCCATAAATTTTAAAAATGATAAAAAAATAAAATATATTTCAAGATATCTTCTTCAAGAAGAGCCTAATACAGTAAGGCCTGGTTCTCACATGCGGTAACCGTCGTCGTCGACGAAAATGACGCCATTTTTGCCATCGACGACGATGGAAATGACGTCATTTTTGCCATCGGCGACAACAATATAGAGTTCAGAAATTTGAAGTTTTGCCTTTTCACAGAGCGGAACGGTAAAAAGTTCAATGGGAAGTCAGCTTACGAATGACGACACATTGTTAACCTTAGCAACGTGTTCAATTTAAACATGACGGCTGAAAATAAAAATCAGGAAAGCATAAAAATAAAATATTTATGAAAAATTATGATATACTATTGCATTTTTCAATTGGAAACTAAATATGTAATAAACTATCATTAAATCCAAACTTTTTTTATAACAATTTTGAACTTATCATCATTAAAACAAGTAAACAAAAGAAATATAATACTGTACAGCGATGTCCTTCTTTGGCATCATTTTCTATTGATATTTACAATTGCATATATGCATATTAATAGATGGTGAACGTGTCAGTCCGCAAATTAAATTTCCACAGATGAGAACAATCAACAGCAACGGCAAATAAACAGTGAAGGAACATGAAAATTCCATCATCTATTACCGCATGTGAGAACCAGGCTTAATTCATTCTATCTTAAATATAAAACATGGAATTGCAGAGTATAAATTTAATTCAATTAACTGACAAGTTTAAAAAATAATAATTTGATTAATTATTAAAGAATATACCATTATAGAAACTTTATTTTGATCAAATACAATACAGTACATTAAAATCACAATAATCATTTTATACAGCTTGTAACTTGATAATATTGTTCTCCTTCTATTATCTGTCCCCCGAATAAAGGCCGGTTCACACTATAGAGAGTGCGCGAGACGCGTGCATCTACGATGTCCCGCGAAATACGCGCACACGCGCGAATGATCGCGTTCGTATTGTTTACATGCGTGCGTATTTGGAGGAAGCCAATTACAGACGGCCATGCATATTGACTGATTAACCAATGACAGCGGTCGACTTATTTTACTGTAGTGTATACGTCCTCCATTTTGATAAGTTGTGTGGGGGGAAAATTTTTTGTAAATCTGTGTGATTATTATTAATTTTAAATCAACTAAGTATTTAATTAAGGAAGCTTGACAATGATTCACGAAAAATATATTAAAATTACATCTAAACTTTTATTAATAGCCAAAAAATGTGATTATTTTGATGTTGCAACTGGTATGCTATACCTAATTAATCATACATTTTATTTATTTTGCAGAAACATATGTAATAAGTCTAGAGTTCTATCTCCTTATAAATATGATGATCTGTTATATGGAAACTATGCATCAATAATTCAAACTACAAGACTAAAATTGAGGCGGAAGTGAAACTCCGATTTCTATTGGTTCACTAAGTGTGTAAAGACACGTGCGGTTAGTGCGCGAGTCTGTTCGGCAGACTCGCACTGACGAGGTCACTATTGTTGCCATGGTGATCTTTGCATTTAAAAGCAAGAATACAATAATAGTTCAAAAATTCATGTTTGAATTGGTCGACTAATGGCGATGCTGCGATGCGTAGACAAAAAGCGACAAAATTGAATTAGAGAATTTTTAGTAATAATTTTGGCTGTCGTAAGTCGAGGACTACCTGTATAATTTATAGCTACAAAACTGCACTTTATTACAGGAAACGTTTAAATCTTTGAAGGAAAGATAAAATTAGTACAATTTATATTGTCTCCCAAACAGGAACCTTTAATTTAATTTAATTTTAGTAATCCTTTAATAGTATTTAAGCCTATTTACTTTAATTAGTTGTAGAAGAAACACTATATAGAAGATTATAGATATTTTCATTAATTCTCATTTTCACTCAAAATAAAAAATCTTGAAATGATGTTATATATCATTTTAGAATACTTTAAACCTTAGTGATTTTAGATTGCTTTCCAAACGAATATTATGAAACAGCAAGACTCATATTATGAAACAGCACAGCTCATATTATTGTGATAAGGTCAGCAACAGCTCAAAGACATGGCTGCCTCTGCTCTCAGTGGGCCGGCTCTGAAACTTTTTTATAAATCTGGAGGCATCGACAGAATTGAAGCGAAGGCTTAATCATACAGTTATCCCGTCAATCCCTTCATTTGATGAGTCATGAATTTTACTATAATTAATTCATACAATTATAGTGCACAATATAATTTTTTTTATTACTAATAAGATTAATGAATTCTTATTTCAAATATATTATTATGGATTAATTTTCAACACTTCTTTTATTTAATGGTATTCAAATGTTGAGCTACTTATCAAAGAATATTTACCGGATACACCCAGCCCTCGATTTACACGGTAGATACGTTCCTGAAAAAATCGTGCAAACCAAAACCGTGTAAAACAAGACGCAGAATTCATACTAAATAGAAGGATATGTTCAATTAAACTGTAAACCGTGTAAATCAATCTTCGAAAATAAAGAAAAGTCGAAGATATGTTCTTTATAATTGTAAAATGAGATTAAACTGTAAACCATGTAAATCGATCTAAAGAAGATAATGAAAAGATTCAATTAAACTGTAAACCATGTAAATCGATCTAAAGAAGATAATGAAAAGTCGAGGATATGTTAACCGTGTAAATCGATCTAAAGATATGAAAAGTTGAGGATATGTTCTTTCTAACCGTGTAAAATGAAATAAGGATTAAAGGGAAAAAAGGGAATTGGTTCGTTAATTTTTAGACACAATTTAATGCCTATACTTTCTCAATTTATTTTTAAAAATGAAAACAAACATTAATTAACATCGAATACGCTCCAAAAAAAAAAAACAAATTACAATATTCCGTATAAATAAAAAGCATTCAAATATAAATAGGCGAACTGCAACCGTGAGTTGAATTTAGTTGAACTGCGAGACTTGGACAGTAAAAATTAATACCTGAGTTGAGTTTAGTTGAACTGCGAGACTTGGACAATAAAAGTTAATAGAGAGCGATAAATTGTGAAAGCTAAAGTGGACTAAGAAGAACTGTGAGTTATTCTGAATTAAAGTAGCGAAAGTGGAGTAAGAACTGTGAGTTATTCTGAATTAAAGACATAAATTAGTGTTGTATGAGATGATTATCGGATTTTGTATTGAATTTATAGTGAAACAAGATTATTTTGTTGAAGAACTGTCAGTTATTCTGAATTAAAGACATAGATTAGTATTGTATGAGATAATTATCGAAAGTTCTTCTGAATTAAAGACATAAATTAGTGTTGTATGAGATAATTATCGGATTTCTGAATTAAGACATAGATTAGTGTTGTATGAGATAATTATCGGATTGTGAATTTAGTTATAGTGAAACAACATTATTTTGTTTTGTGTGAATAAATTGGACTATCGATTTAGTTATAGTGAAGCAAGATTGTTTTGCATTGTGTGAATAAATTGGACTATACGAAATGTAGCTTATATGAAACAAGATTATTTTGTTTTGTGTGAATAAATTGGACTATATGATTAGTGTTGTATGAGATAATTATCGGATTTTGTATTGAATTTAGTTTGAATCAAGATTATTTTGTTTTGTATATAAATAAATGGGACTATATGTAATATAGCTGTATTCACTCTTTATTAATCTCTACGAACTCGTAAACCCCAAAACATGACAATATGATACTCTTTTAATATATAAATGGCATAATGCAAAACAAATCTTTTAATTTATAAATGGCATAATGCAAAACAATCAAAATAAAATCACTAATCTCTACGAACTCGTAAACCTACAAAACGTGACAATATGATACTCTTCTCTACAAACTCGTAAACCCACAAAACGTGACAATATGATACTCTTTCTCTACGAACTCGTAAACCTACAAAACATGACAATATGATACTCTTTTAATATATAAATGGCATAATGCAAAACAATTACTCTTAAAAAAAATTTTTTTGTTTTCATTTAAAAACCGTGTAAAAGCGAAGACCCAAAAAAATTTTTTTGTTTTCATTTAAAAACCGTGTAAAAGCGAAAAAAAAAAAAAATTTTTTTGTTTTCATTTAAAAACCGTGTAAAACAAAACCATTTAATTTATAATGCAAAACAATCAAAATAAAACCCAAAAAATTTTTTGTTTTCATTTAAAAACCGTGTAAAAGCGAAACCGTGGAGTACCGTGCAAATCGAGGGCTAGGTGTGCTTTAAATCCAAAAAATAAGAAGAAAATTTAGTGTTCATGTTTCTCATTTGAATTTAACGCTGATCCATTAATCTTTAGTGCATAGTTTAATCATTTCTCATGTTATCAAATTTTGATGACAATCATAAAATGTTAATGTTATGAATTTCTAGATGGAATTTTAGATAATTGCATTTTATTGGAAACTCATTAACGATACTAATATCAATCAGTTTTCATCTAATGCTTCATATTTACTAAACTATTACTTAAGCTAGTATAACATATAAATTATAAATTTATTACTGGATAGTTACTGTCATGAAACTGAGTACGTCAATATTTTATACAACAGAAAATTCAGATTTATCTCCAGTTTGATAACTGCTTTATGTTAAAATAATTCGCTCTCAAATCTATGCGTTTAAATTGAAGGAAATAATATATAATCTGGTTTATACAAAAAAATATATTTAAGAAGAGATATATTTTATAACATGGAAAATTCTGAATTATGTGTACGATGCATATTGATATCAAATCTATGCCTTTAAATTGAAGGAAATAATATATAATCTGGTTTATACAAAAACATATATCTAAGAAGAGATATATTTTATAACATGGAAAATTCTGAATTATGTGTACGATGCATATTGAATCCATACTGCGAAATTTTACGATTGTATGGAATAGAATGGGTGGAATCGTGTCATCACTTGAACATACGTCCAAATAAACTATTGAAAATATACTCACATATTTTGGAAATAATTCTGTGGATTAACACATCCATGTATACTCTAATAATGTTGTTCTCATTTACTGATTTCCGATTACCATGCGAATCATGGATATCACATTTTTCAAATTGTAATAATTATTTACTTGCAATGATAATAACTTCGACATTCTTGATGTCGAAGTTGTATTCTATCGTTCGACGAAGAAAATTAGACCTCATGTCATTAAATATAATAAATATCTCTGGAAAGAAAGAAATAATTAAAAAATATGAAAATAATGCTTTAAAAGTTCAATTGCTATTAGTCATTATTATTATTACTAATCAAACAATAGAGGTAATTAGCAGATATTTTCGTATTGCTAATACAGAAGGAGAAAAAATGGCATTTTTTTGCACAATGTTTATGGTAATTAACGATTGTTATATGTTTGGATTTTTTGTAACTTTCGATGTTTTTCTGTTTCTCCTGATGATTATTCTCAAATATCATTTTGAATCATTATCCGGAATATTCATTGAATTGAATGTCAATAGTAAAGCTTCTTACCTGTATAGAGAAATCGAATCGATTATAGTAAATCATAGAAAATTGATAGAATTTATACAAAATTTTAACGAGAAATTTGAGGATGGACTATTTCTGATATACAATTCTGCTATTTGGCTATCTGGTCTTATGTTCAGTATACTAATAGCAATTACAGAAGAAAATACATTACTGAAATACACATTGATTATTTTCTATATTATCAGTATAATTGGATGTTTATTGTTAAGTTTTTCACTTTCCGTTATTTCTTCAGTGGTAAGATTTAAATATTTATAATTATTATTTAAAATCTTACATTCTGTAATGCAACTAAGTATTTATACAATAAGTTATTAAGTACGTCATTACTAAGTAATCGCCACAATCAGTGGTGATTACTTACTGGTAAGGCTACTAAATCCTGCAATTGACTGCCCACTCCTATGGAGGAGTAGCCTATTGCAGGACAGGGATCGATGGCCGGGCCCAAATCTCATAAATAAATATTCCAAGGGATGAAATCCAAAAATTGAATCCGGATCCTATTATTTGGAAAACCATTTCGACGCGTCCAAATCGGCTAACAAGGGATATATTTAGAAAGACCACTTGTACTGCCTACCACTAGTTAATTAATACCCATAATGGGTCAAGTTTTAGATAAGAGATGGGTTCACAAGCTTCTCATGATAAAAATATCTGGAAGGGAGGGATCTGAGATTGAAGCTGATCGAGGGTGAAAATGCAATCTAGTTTCATATGGACATTCATCGGAATGAATGATATTTAAGTAATGAGTATTATAAGTATTATAATGATATGAAATTATTTAAGCAATATAATAAATTTATATGTATGAATCTGGTTTTATTTCTATTTTCAGGCTTATGGATCATTTCAAGAAATAAGGAAATTTAGTTCCATGAAAATATCCATTAATAATAAATTAAAGGTAAATTCTTTAATTAAAAATTCAATATAAGAATTTAATGAAAAAGGAATTTAGTTGAATATTGATTATCTTATAAATAAAATATATCAATTATATTTATAGATATTGGACTTCATGAAGAGATTTAATAAAATCCCAATAGGAATATCATGTGGTGGATTTTTTATTATAACCAAAGAAATTCCTCTAAAGGTTAATAACATTTCTTGTCTATTCACTCATGTTAAGTGTGAAAATATTTTCAATAAAATTGTTTTTCTTACAGATGATGGAAGCTCTAGAATCTGCATATTCTATTATTTACAAATTGCAATATTCTTCACCCAAATGCATTTCAATTTCTAATCTTACAATTGTAGATAAATCCAAATTATTCTCATAATCTTTATATTCATTTGAATAATATCGCGAAATTACACATGGGATACGTTTGGCGACAGCTACATGTTAGACGCATTTGTAATTTCGCGATATTATTCTAGCCTGGTTTTCCGCCTTGTTCATCTTTGTAGTTAACTTCACCTTTGATAAGGTTAATCATAAAGTTGGAGGATGAGATTTAAGTCTGGGCCGATCCCACCTGAAAATCTGCTGGTATGAGAGCTGTTGAATCCACATTCTCCAATATGCATAATCTTCAGAGAATTGATTAATAATTCATTTGTAGACTCTAATTGCCTTAATTTGATGTTTTTATGAGTGCGTTATCTAAAAAATTTCGTTAATAAAAGTTAAAAATAATTTCATGAATAATTGTTATTGTTTTAATAAATAATGTTATGTTAATTTTAGAAATTTTTATTTTAGATCTAATTAATATATTTTACGTATTTGTAAATATCCAGTATTTTTCGTAAAAACTCACTTGAGAATATGTTTACTATGTCACAAAATAAAAGCTAGAATTTTATTTCTAGAATACTACAATACATTGATATAAATAAATTATATCATTAATATAGTTATTTATTAATATTTGTTTCTGAATTTTTCGAACTAAATCAATTAAGACAAAGTGGGGTAAGTGCGTAATTGGGGGAAATGCATTATCGGGATATTTTTATTAATAATAAAAGCGAAATTTTGCTATTTGATATTGTAGTAATCTACTACAACTTAATATCAACCCATCCACATAGATAACGCACGATGAATGATGCAATTCCAGTATTTACATCGACATTTATTAAACGCGTTGCGTCCGAACAGCGCACACAACTTTGACAGTATCTTAAAATTTCTTAAGATAACTTCATATTAGGAGGTACTTTTTTGGTAAGTATGAAGAATATTGATTGAAGTTTACAATAAGTAAACAATATTTTTTGACATTTTAAAATTTATCGAGAAAAACTCTGATACGCTCTCCCCCTTAAATATTGTTACCTGGGGTAAGTGTAGATCAGTATCTTGGGGTAGTTGCGTATTAAGCTGCTCTGACCTCATAACACCTTCAATTTTATTTTTTTGTGTTTTACATTTTAATTTGTTTATTAACTTTTATTTTTTGCATATAACATGGTTCGCAGGTATGCCAGAAAAACTAACAAAGGCGATTATTCAAAAATGCAAACATATCAATTAAAATTTTCATATAAACCATTTATCATTTGATAAAAAACATTTTATCATATTAAAAAACAAAATGTGTGCTTTTTTACTTTGAAAAAAATAAAAAGTGATGTAAAGTAAATAATGTGAGAGGAGGTACAGAGAAATAAAACAAAAATATAAAGTGATATAAGCACACAAACTGTTATTAAACAATTTGTGTACTTACATAACTTTCTGTTTTATTTCACTGTACTTCCTCTCACATTTTCAGTATTCAATAGTTGTTTCTTTAACAAAGGACAACTCTAAAACGAATCAACCTATCTTAATGCTGTAAAAAGCATTTTATAGTAGATTTGTTCCTGATTCTGCTCTTGCCAGAAGAGCTCTTTCCCCGTTTCGGGGTAAGCGGTTTTTACATAGTTGGACTTTAAGCGCAGATATTTTAACCGACCGTATAAATATTTGACAGGATCGTTAACACTCGCATTGCGCAGCTAGTTCCATTTAATTCATCCTTGAAAATTTTAAATTTGCGACAATATTGTACAAAATCCCAGCTACCCTGCACTTACCCCGAAACGGGGAAAGTGCAGGGTAGCTGGGATTTTAGAATAATGTAACGATGCTAAATTAGCGATTCAGTTGAAACCAACAATGGTTGAAACACGTGGTTTGAACTTGGGTTTGGAAGACAAACTCTAAGTTTGAACATGTGCAATGAAACAGAATATTCTCTTAGTTCTTTGGCACCGTGCTAAGGCACTGATAGTAAATATATGAGTGAGCACTCTGTATATATTACTCTGTGCAACACCCTTTTGGTCCCACCAGATACAGAGCATGACCTTGGAACCATGAATATTCAGCCTTGGTGTTGATATTGAGATCAATGGCAACGATTGACCGGGCATAGCATAGTATTTTTTCTTCTTGGGGTTGTCGTAGAATATCCATTTCTCATCCCTAGTCACAATCCGATGTAAAAAACCCTTTCTTTGTTGCCTTTGAATCAGCTGAACACAAGTGTAAAATCGCCTCTCAACATCTCTCGGTTTCAGTTCATAAGGCACCTAATTTCCTAGCTTTTGAATCATTCCCATGGATTTCAATCGTACGGAAACTGTTTGTTGAGTCACTCCAATTGATTCTGCAAGTACCTCTTGCGATTGACTCAGATCTTGATCGAGTAATGCCTCCAATTCTTCATCTTCAAATTTTTTTGGCTGTCCAGGGCAAGGCTTGTCTTCAATGCTGAAATCACCATTCTTGAAACGTCGAAACCATTCCCTACATGATTTTCAGTTGGAGCATCATCACTATAAACTTCCACAAGCATTTGATGCGCTTCAGCTGCACTTTTCTTCCAATTAAAACAAAAAACTAAAACCTCCCGCAAATGCTGCTTAGTTAATACAAAATTTGACATATTTAACACAGAATAAAACAACGTTTTTGTTTGAATCTCAAAGCAATATAAACTGAATTTTATTGACAGATATCTAACTTCTCTGAAATAAACAATATCAGGTGTCACGATAAATCATGACAGACAGCACCATGTTTTGAAAACGGACCGAATTAATTTGTACTCCTATATAGCACAAAAGAAAATCAAAAAAGATATACAGAGATTCAATTTAGAAAGGATTCAAACAGCCATTAAAAGCGATTGTCTGATCAGCACGGAGAAATATAATGATCGACAATCAGCTTTTTGTGATAATGCAGAACTTATCAATTATCAACCAAGACAGAATAGTAGAAAAAGCAGTATTATTTATTTTGATTAATTTTAGTATTTCAGCGAAATTAAGTTCAAGAACTAAAGGCATTTTACAAAACCTTCGTGAATTTGAATTACGATTCAGAAATAAGGGACAAAATTCTTCATCTGAACTATTAGATGTTGTCCAGAAAGAAAAAACAGCTAATGATCAAAGTGATTCTGGAATTAATAAATCATTAGAAGAAAAATTTGGTATGTATTTTTTATATTTATAAAATTAATTTTTTAAACATAAGGATGAGTACTACCTGTATAAACTGTATATATAGATAGTACTCATCCTTACATTTTGATAACCTCATCATCAGTCAAAAAAACCCATACTAGTAATAATTTTAGTATAATAATAGATAATGGAATACTGAATCATTTAAGATGATATAATTATTTGGATTTGATGCTAGGTCCAAGGTTATAAAATAATCTGGAATTGAATCCAGATTCCCAAGGTGATTAAGCAATTCCTTTACTACATTTTTAATAAAATAAAAAATTATTTCTAGCCAATATGCTATGAAAATAGTCAAATCTGTAATATTGTAAGGGCAGTCATAACCTCAGAATATCATAAGTCCAATGATTGATTGTAAGTCAAGGACTACTTATATATAATAAACCCAACAAAAAAACAGTGTGTGTTGGGCATATATATGTGCAAAAAGGCATGCAAAAGTTTCTGACCAGATGAGATTTTTGCTGTAACTTCTGAATGCTGTCTGACCTATGAAAAAATTAACATTATAATAAACAAATTCTGTTTTTTAAATAAATAATTTTATTGACAAAGAAAATAAATTGCAAAAGTTTCTGGCCAGAGAGATAGAGCAAAGAAATGAGGTATTTTAGGTACTTTATCCAAAATGCATAAAATAAACTTAATATTTTGTAGCCATACCTTTTGCTGCTATTACAGCTTGACAACAATGGTGCATTGATGCTGTCGTTTACAGATGCGATCTATGAGAATTCTTTTTCATTCTTCTTCTAGGTTCTTGAATAATTCCACCTGATTTAAATGTGTTCTTGTTTTTATTGTCAGCCAAGTACCCCCCACAAGTGTTCAATAGGATTTAGATCTGGGGACTGAGAGGGCCAGTTTAAAACTCTAACACCCTTTGATACAAGATACTCCTTGACAGGGTTTGAGGTATGATTGGGATCATTGTCATGTCGAAAAATCCATTCTTTGGCATAACATGTTCTGTATACGGGAAGAGGTTGCATAAGATGTTTTTATACATATGACAATTCATAGTTCCATTGATTTAAACTAAGGATCCTACTCCTTGAGCTGAAAAAATACCCCATATGAGAACACTTCCTCCACTGTGTTTGACAGTTGGGATCTGATATCTGTGGCTATGCCAGGCATTGATAGGATGTCTCATGTATTTCTGCCATCACTTCCAAAGATATTAAACTTTAATTCATCAGAGAAAGCAACCCTTTTCCAATCATTAACTGTCCATATCTGATGTTCTATAGCAAACTCTAGGTTCACCTTCTGGTTTTTCTTAATGATCAATAGTTTTTTAACCCCTACAGTATCAAAAAATCCCACATCGTGCAGTTGTCTTGTTACCATGCTATGGCTCACATCAATAACATTGTCATCACAAAGCTGACGGCAATGTTTGCTGCAGTCATTCTTGGATCTATCACAGCTTTTCTTCTAATAAGCCAGTCCTCTCGAACTGTTGTTTTTCTTGGCCTTCCAGAACATGTTTTATCTTTCAGTCCTAAACCTACACAGTGTTTAGCCAGAATATCATTCAGTGGTTGATTTACTGATGAAAAGCAAGGATGAAATCTCATGAGATGTTCTGCCTTCCTCCGACAACAGGACAACTTTTTGATGCAACTAAATAGAGCTATAGATGTGTTTTGAAAACATGAACTGTCATCCTTATAATGATTTGCATTTGCATAATGCAGTTGAATGCTACTAAAGTATGGAATGTTGGTTTGGTCAGAAACTTTTGCACATACTTATCTTAGTATTTGTGAATTGTAATAATACTTCTTTGCGTATAATTATAATTGCTTCATCATTAGTAAAGTAAAAGAAAATTAATACCAGTATTCAAATACTGTTATTAGTTTTTGTTTTTTATATTTCAAGTTTTATAAGAGTGCATGAAATTTCTTATCTGGCCAGAAATTTTTGCATGCCACTGTATATATAAAATCTGAATTAAATAATCTCTCTTTAAAAATTATTTTATTTATCGTGTTTTTTTTTTTTTTTATTAAAAATTAGAATAATTATTTGAAATAAAATTATTCCATTTTCTGAAATTTGTTTACTTATTTTCTTTTACATATTTAGGTGATGCTTCTAATATAGATAAAGAATCTGCAATTCAAAACAGTTCATCAACTATTGATGAAGATTTCTGGTCATTTTTAACTCCTATTGATATATCTAATTTATTAGAAACTTCTAGAAAAACAAGGTATTTTGGATGTTTAACTTTAATGAAATTTAAGTTAAACAAATGTATTGAATAGGATTATGAAGAGTTATTTTATCATTTCTTTTTTATAACTTAACTATAAATATAATATATTTTTATAGAAGTGCAATGAATTAATAAATAATAAATATTAAAAAGAAATTTGGATAGCTCAGGCTTTCCTGATAATGCCATACTGGTATTACCATATATATATTACTGATATATATAATCATGAATTTAAATACAGAGGAAGAAAAAACTAGAGTGAAATATATATATATATATATTTCACTCTAGTTTTTTCTTCTTCTGTATTTAAATTCATAATTGCATAATGTATATAAAAAATAACATTTTGCAGAGTTGTGATCACCTATCTGATTGTTTTGTTAAGGTAACACATTTATAAATGCTACCTTGGCAAACAAGTCAAGGTAGCATTTATAAGTGTTACCTTATAATGGCTGGTTAATGCTTACAAATGATAGTTTGTGACACAAAGATTTGTGATGGCAAGCAAATGAAGTTAGACTACTTCATCAAGAAAAAAGTGAGAAACCTCAAATCTAATCACAGAAGCAGCAGGAACTTCAGCTACAATTAGAGCAACTCAAGTGCTGAGGAGGAACAATTGTTATAAGAAGAAGAATAATAAATTTTTATATTTTGTTAATAATTTGATGGTGTATTTTCAAATTGTTATTTAGCAATTACAATAAATTATACTATATTACAGTTAAACCATGTAAAATAAAATACAAGATGTAGGTATTAAATCACCAGATTAGTGCTATAAATAGAACTTAATTAAAATATTGCATATTTTAAGTTTTATTACCTTCAATATAATTCCCTTTTCCTAACCACATATTACATTCATTTCTTCCTCTGTTCAAAGCAATAATGTAAGTCCATTTCTGTTAGGCTTTTAAAGAACTCCATTGTTTTTGCATTCATCACTTCTATGTACTCAAAACAGGCCCCCTTTAATACACTTTTGATCTTGATGAATAAAAAGTCATAGGATGCCAAATCTGTGGAATAGGGCAAATGATTTAGCACTGATATGCATTTCTCTACCAAAAATTGCCTCGCAAAAAATGCCTTGTGCACTAGATCATTGTCCTACTGAAGAATCTATCCATTATTTTTACACAAATGTAGCCTTATCTTTCTCATTCTTTCCAGAAGTATTATCTTTCTTTATTTGTTGTGTTATTAACTTATTTAAAAAATGTAAGTAGTCATGGATATTTGAATTCATAAAACTTTAATGAAAGCTTTTGTTTTTGTACAAAAAATGTGACTTTTAACATTTAATAGAAAATTAAAAATTGATAGCTAAGAATTATATTAAAAAAACATGTATAATTAAAAGCAATTATGTAGTAATCATATATTTTTGTAATATGTTCATTTGATTACAGAATGTTTTCAATTATCCTATTTATATTTCTGAATCCTTACTCTAAAATGTAATTTAAAAAAATAATTAAAATGTGATGAGGCTCGTGGCAATCTTACAGATTCATTAAATGGCCCTTGAATTAAAATAAGTTTAACACGCCTGGTTTAAATGATAAATTAGAAGCTCTTCAAAGGAAATTTGTCTAAGTCCTTCAGTTTAAAAATAACATTTTTATCATAGAATTGACTATTATTACTGGTTATCAAGTTTAAATTTAATTTCTCTTCATGAATTTAAGAATAATCATGACTTCACTTTATTTCTAAAAATATTGAATTGATATAGTTCTTCTGTATATTTTTAATCAATATTTAATTATTAACAATAATATTTATGACTTAAGAAATCCGGACTTATTTTTGGTGCTATTTGCTAGAACTAATGTTAGATGACATTCTTTTATTGTGCACATAATAAAACTTGTAAATTTTTTCTATTCTCAAAATTGATTATGTATTAATTAATTTTTCTTTTGTGTTTTTGATTGTTTATTTATTTAATTATTATTTAGTCAGTACATAAATAAATAAATAAATAAAAAAGTTGATGAAATTATATTTTATCTGCTGTATAACAGTCTTTAAAATACATAAATGAAATTTAATAATTAAAATGTTATTGTTATTAAAATAAACAGAATATCATCCATAATAATTTTTTATTGCAGCTGGTATTTTGTTAATTTTAACTATTCAATCTCAAAATAATTATTTATTGCTTGAATATAATAATATTTGAGCAATAAATAATTTCATTTATAAGCCTCCAAACTTTGTCTTATTGTAGATTCATGACTATTGTTTTCCTTGAATTTTCATTGTGTTGAAATTCATAGCATATTGTTATGAAGTATATAAACGGCCGTATTCACCATCTCGAGTTAAATGACGAGTTAGCCAACTCGAGGTAAAATCTGAATCCGAGTCAGACGCGAGGTTAAGCCTCCTTAGTATTCAGGAAGAATATTAACCCTCGAGTATGCGAACTCTGGGTTAGCCTTTCCGAATACTACTGTTTACGAGATTAAATGACAATCCGTTTGAGATGCAAACTCTGGGTTAGCCTTTCCGAATACTACTGTTTACGAGATTAAATGACAATCCGTTTGAGACAAGCAATGTGATTGGCTTTCATAAATCACATGATATACATAAGAAAAATGGAGGGAGAAACAAGTCAGCAACAAAATTTTACCAACTTCGAGAGAGAAATGTTATTACAGTTAACAGAGAAATATATTTCAATAATCGAAAATAAAAAAACGAATGCAACAACTATAAAAAAAAAACAGGAAACATGGAAAACAATTGAAAACGAATTTAATGCAATCCCAGGGGTAACCCTGAGAACAATGAAGCAGCTTTGGGATTGCTATAAAAATTTAAAAAAGAAAACAATCAAAGAAAAAGCTAGAAATGAGCTTTATAAAACTGGTGGTGGATCAAATCTTCACAAAGAAGTTGATTCAGTTGGAGATAGACTGCTATCAATGGGTGCATTAACACAGCCTATTGAAAATGAATGTGACAGCGATTCCCAATATATAAGAGGTAAATATTTTATATTAGCACCTTCAATTAGCATAAGTTATTCATTATACAATATATTGGAAAATATTTAGGCTAATTTTTTATTAATATAGGTTTACCTAATATAGAAGAGGCAGAAACAACAATGGATAAAAATTCAAATTGTAATTTGATGTCAGAAGTTTCAATTGCTGTAGAAGTAAGACTTTTGTTTACTTTTCTGTTTGCTGATTTGAGTGAAAAATTAAGATTATACAATTCATTAGATAAATTTTATTTTTAATTCTAATAAAATTCAATTAATTTTATAGACAGAATTAAATGAAACAGCAGATTCTCAAAATAAAAATACAGTAAACACTAAAAAAAGAAATTTTCAAGATGCTACAGATGCAATTTATCAACAGGCAATTGCTAGGAAAAAGTCAACTCTTGACTATACTGAACTGAAAGAAACTTTAATTAAGGAAGAACATAAACTAAAAATAATGCAAATGAAGGAGGAGCACGAATGGAAGCGACAAGAGCATGAGTTAACAATGAAAATAAAAAAAAAAAACAAAATTTTTGAAAGTTTAGATATTTCAAGCTTAAATTTTAATATATAATTATCATAAATTTTATTACCTATTTTTATGAACTTTATTTAATAAAATAAGATTGGAGTACTGTTATAAAATATATTTGTATGGTATTGAATTCTTTCTCCATGAATTTTCAAATTTATATTAAAAATGCACATTTATTTCTAATATATTTTAAATAACAATACAATATCTCTAATTTCAAGACTAATATTAATATAAATTAATCATCTGCAATCCAATAATCTATCAGATAATTTTGTAAAGTAGAAATGCATTATTAGAAAAATAAGATATATTTTAAGATAATATGAATAAACTGTGGTATTTTTCAAATAATTTATTCAGATTTTTATTTGCTTTATATTTACTATTTTTTAATGATACAGTATTAGCAGGTTTAGTTACATAGAAAACAACTAATTAATATATTAACTTCTTATTGAATATTATATTTCATTTCCATAAAATTATAAATGTGGTAAAATCTGATTAGTTGATATATATATAAGATTTATTAGATATATCATACATAACTTGAATCATTGCAAAATATTCAGAAAAGTACATTGTCATTGTCTGTTAAAATATCAAGTCAACCCATAAAAGTTTGCAATCAAAATAATCTGAGATGATTTTGTTCAGAAGACACGTTTTCATCAACTTTCATGAATATTCGAGAATAATAAGTAAAAAAAAAATGAACATAGATGATTAATAAAAACAACATATACTTTTCTCTAGTAGAATATAAACAGTGTCATTCACTTAAAAATGTTAGCACCTAATCAAATGATAATTGCAGATGCCTATTGTCTGGAAAAATCCAGACAATAGGCATCTGCAATTAATCAATTAATTGCAAAATAATTAAAACAACAGCATTACTGAAAAAAAATTTTGTTCAATAATGACAATGCTAAACTGCTCATTACATAGAGAAAACTGCAAAAAAAATTAGAGTTCAGGCCTCTGACCTCTCCCTCTCCCTCATATCAGATATTGCCTATTGTTTCCAAGCCCTACTGAATTTTCTATTGGGAAAAAATTTACGACGACTTCCCCCGATCCACTATATATATAACTTTACATTATTTTATATTATATGATATTCTGAAAACATCTTTTGTGCTTCGTGATTAAATCAAAACGATGCATTAAAGTATTTATCTATATTTAGATCTATAATTAATTTAAGTTAAATATTTAATTCTAAGTTTTATTTTACTGTTAGAACGGAAATAGAACTCCTAATAACAGTATAACCAATGTTTTCCCATGAATAACTTTGAACAGATTCATAAACATTTTTCTCCAAATTGTCAATTCCTGACGTAGCTCGAGAATGTCTCTTATAGTATAAAATATCTGGGGATACTATAATAAATGTTAAATTCGAACACAACGGATAATTTTTTTTTATCTCGGAGTTATGAAATTAATATATACAGTACATTTCTCTGAACAAATACCGAAATGGATAGGTAATGGTTAATATACAAAAGATAGACTTGTAGGCGAGTTTGTATTTATCCAGATGCATAAATGTAAATTAATGAACAAAACTGCGCTTTATATAATAACTGATGTAATTTTGCAAGCAAATCCCCAATAAAGATTAATTTTTTATTACCAAAATTTTAAACTGGAGCGAACGTCAAAAATTATTGAGAAAAGTGAAGAATTAATTTATTGACATTAACTGATTATTTTTTTTATTCGTCTTGTGAAATCATAGTTAATTTATTTTAAAATAATAAAATCTTTTAATGATTTTTTATTACCAAAATTTTAAACTGGAGCGAACGTCAAAAATTATTAAGAAAAGTGAAGAATTAATTTATTGACATTAACTGATTATTTTTTTATTCGTCTTGTGAAATCATAGTTAATTTATTTTAAAATAATAAAATCTTTTAAGCTAAATTGCAAAAATAGGAACCCAATTCGTATCTTCGTTGTTGATGTCAATAAAAGTTTCTTATCTGTGAAGTACAGCCTTTGGCAAGGGGATAAAATGGTGGTAAATATGTAAACAAAGGGATGATTTCTCGAATTGTATCAGTGAAATATATGCTTTTTTTTCGGTGATAGTACTCCTGTTGATATTATCCTTAATACTCTTACTGTTGCTTAATATTCTGTCCTTTATCTATTTTTATCTCCTTTAGTAATTGAAATCCACAATTCTCTCTTGCAGAAATAAATGCTGGTTTAATTTACAATATCTTTCAAAAATGGACAAACGCACCGTTCCAAGTTAATTATTATTTTTTTGCATGGAACTAAAAAACACTACTTGAAAACAGAGTAACAAAGAAGTTAGTTTTAAATTTTGTTTTCATTAGATAAACTTTCAGTTGCAGAAATAAATGCTGGTTTAATTTACAATATCTTTTAAAAATAGACAAATGCATCGTTCCAGGTTTATTATTATTTTTTTGCATGGAACTAAAAAAAACTATTTGAAAACAGAGTAACAAAGAAGTTAGTTTTAAATTTTGTTTTCATTAGATAAACTTTCATATTTTCATACGTAAGTAATGATGAAAGTAGATCTAATGATGATTATATTTCCACTTCCCTTAAAACATAACTCAAACTATCGGATGAGTGAACATGTCGTAAAGATTTGGTTTAATATTTGAAAGATCGGATTTAATTCCCTGGTCTAACATCTTGAAAAATATTTATGAATGCAAGATTTCAGAGTGTCACGAGTATGTGTGTGTGATGTGAAATCCTTGATAGGCACTGGAATGTCCTGCTACTTAGTAACCTGCTATTGGAAAGCCGCGTTATACTAATGGAGAGATATTCAAACTTTTTACTTCTGTAATCCTGAAGATTTTGTATATTTATTAAAAGTTTTATTACCTATAAGTTAGAATTAAAGATTTAAAAAAAAAGATAGAAAAAGAGTGAAAGGATGATATTTTTCTTTGGGAAAATAGGTTAAGAAATAATTGAGATATCAAAATGTGGATTATAATATAATATAAAAGGTCTAATATGAAAATCAAGAGGTTATCAACTATGTATACCAATATGTCTGAAATCAATAGAAAAAACACCAGATTTTCAATAAAAATACTATATCCGCGGTGGTCAAATTGCGGATCTTTGTAACCTTCAATATGGCTCTCTAACATGGACGTCAATAGTTAATATGAAGCAAATACCTATGTTAATTTTAAAAAATTAATATATTTTCTAATTCGTTCATTTATTGTAAAAAATAGTACGCATCTATACGAAATAAATGCATGTGAAATATATAACAAAGAATTTTTGAAACCATTGTTATAAGATTATCATAAAAAACTGATGCGGTTGTGATTGATACAGAAAGAAACTGATTGTGAATCTCAAGTATTTGAGATTCCTACTTTGGGGCTAGTAGTGTCTTGAAGTTTGACCATCCCCATACTAAATTTTAAAAAATCAGAAATTGAATTATTGCTAAATTAAAAATTTTATTTATGTAGCAAGAACGAAGTTTAAAAGAAATGCTTTTTTATTCAACATAATTTTAACTGAATACATTAGGAGAAGAATACTATATTTTTTCAGATTTAATTTTCACAAAAATTGTATATTTTTTATAAACTTTACGGGACTCTCTCTCAATTTGTTCTATAACTTTTTTCTAGTTTTCGAAGAAAAGTAGGTCTTATAATATAACTACACTTATTGTTTTCCCATGAATAACTTTTAAACAAATTCATAAAATATTTTTTCTCGGAATTGTCAATTCTTGATGTATCTTGAGAATGTTTCTGATGGCATAAAATATCTCGGGATACTATAAGAAATGTTAAATCGAGCACCGCAGATTATTTTTTATCTCGGAGTTATGAAATTATTAAACGATATACAGTACATTTTTCTAAACAAATACCGAAACGGATAGGTAATTACTACGAAACAAAAGCTAGACTTGTAGGAGAGTTTGTATTTATCCAGATGCATAACTGCAAACTAACGAACAAAAACTGCGTTTTATATATATATATATAACTGATCTAAATTTACAAGCACATCTCAAAAAGATTTAATTATTTTATTACCAAAATATTAAATTGGAGCGATCGTCAATAATTATCGATAAAAACGAAGAATTAATTTATTGTCTTTAGCCGATTATTTTTTTATTTGTCTGGTAAATTCATAGTTAATTTATTTTCAGATTCTATACTTTTTTAACGATATATTGACATATCGTCGTTAGAATGCCTTTCTTAGAGTTTTCATCTGAAAAATAAATGATATTTAATCAAAAACATCTAAGAAATGTCATGTACTGTAGTAAGAAATCAGAACACTTCTTACAATTTAGAAAGGGTTTACGATTCAAGAAAATAAAAACGACCCTTTCTAAATTTTGATAAATATTTTAATTTCTGTACTTTACACAATTGTAAATTAACATTATATTTATATTAATTTGCACAGGTAAAATAAATGTTATACGAAAATTAATTGATTTTCATGCCCTACAATGATCCTGGACTGATTTTTCTGTCTTCATATTTTATCTAGTTTGAAGATTATTATTTTATTTTTTGATCTCAATTTTATTATTAAATATCACAATTTATATACGAAGTATGTTTATACAGGGTGATTCATCTAAAGTGTAACAGGTGATTTTATCCGCATCCGCGTTAGAGAGGG